>CATIWC010003303.1:0-64224 GCA_948472305.1 Vicia faba
ACAGTTTCTAGCGAATCTACCGGTTTTCAAAGGTGAAAACTATCAACGGTGGGTTGCGCAAATGAAGGTTATTTTCAGATTTCAAGATGTCGTAGAAATCTTGAATGATGGAATATCAAAACTGGAAGTAGATGCTACGGAAGCCCAGAAAGCTGCGCACAAAGATCAGAGGAAGAAAGATGGCAAGGCGTTATTCTTAATTCACCAGTGTGTGGATTGTGACATATTCGAGAAGATAATTGAAGAAGAAACAACAAAAGGAGCTTGAGAAAAGCTGAAATTCTTGTATGGTGGAGATGAGAAATTGAAGAAGGTGAAGTTACAAACATTGAGGAAGTAGTACGAGATGCTTCAGATGAAAGAGGATGAGTTTATTTCTGCATATTTCTCAAGAATTGTGACGCTAACAAACCAGATGAAAGCATGTGGTGAAGCGTGTACGGATCTGCAAAAGATAGAAAAGGTATTGAGATCTCTAATCGCAGATTTCGATTACTTTGTTGTGACAATTGAAGAGGCCAAGAATCTATCTGAGATGAAGTTGGAAGAACTTCAAGCCTCATCGGAGGCTCACGAAATGAGGTTGCAGCAGAGAAAATCAGAAAGAGAGAAGGCAGCTGAACAAGCATTGCAATCAAGATTCAGCAAGAAAGCTGGAAAAGAGAAGTCGAAGAAGCGAAAGAATCTTGCTGGTGATGAGAAGTCAAGCAAGAATACTGACTCGAAAGGTGTGGGCAACAAGTATTCTGGGAAGAAAGTTAACACGAAAGAGGTGCAATGTTACAATTGTCAAGGTTTTGGCCACTATGCTAGAGACTGTCGAAGAAAGAAAGCTGTGAGGTCGAAAGATAGTGATGAAGCTCAATATGCACGAGCTGGAGATTGTGATTCTGATGATGTGTTATTGCTGGTGAACACTCAGTCGACTACTGAGAAAAACAACATGTGGTATCTGGACTCAGGATGTAGTAACCACATGACTGGCAATAAAAATTGGTTTACCAAGTTAGATGAGTCAGTCGAAAAGGTGATAAAGTTTGTAGATGGCAGGCATATCAAATCAGGTGGTAAAAGAGATATTTCGATTATCAGAAAGGATGGTCGAAAGGCTACTATTACTGAAGTTCTATATGTACCTTCATTGACAAGTAACTTGATAAGTGTAGGTCAATTACTTGCAAAAGGCTTCAATATGAAGTTAGAGAATAATCAGATGAAGGTATATATGGCTGATGGGAGGCTAATAATGAAACCACCATTGGCGAATTACAAAATGTTCAAGATTGAACTCAACACATCAGATCACAAATGTATTACTTCAACTACAGAAGAAGACAAGAACTGGCTATGGCATTACATGTATGGACATCTAAACTTCAAGAGTTTATGTATGCTCAATAAGAAAAGAATGGTGCTTGAGTTGCCGTATGTGAAGGAACCAAAGCAGACATGTGAGGAATGCTGCAAAGCTAAACAAGCAAGGAAGGCGTTCAAACGTGACTTGCCTATTGTTGTACCCTAAAATTTACCCTCTCATTTTTATCAAGATTTCTCCTCATAAGACTCTTTAGATTCCAGACAGAATTAGGGTTTGCTCTGCTCAGGACATCTCCTTGCACTGTGGACTTGAAATTAGGGTTTGAGTTTGCACATGGATTTTTGGACTTCCAATGCTCAAAGTGACTTTCATACTTCATTTTGGACTTATAAGATTGCCTCTACCAAGTTTCAAGCCTTGAATCAAATTTTTGCCCAGTCAATTGGACAGTTGACCTAAAAATCAGCTGTATTGGGGAAAAAGTTAACTGTGGCCAATTTACAATCAAACTTCATGATTTTTGACCCACATCAACATTATAGACTCATATGAACCATTTGATCAAGTTTGGACCACAACTCCTCAAGAAATTTGATCAGATCATCAAAAGGGCAAAATGGTCATTTTTAGGGTTTTGATTGTATAAGGGAAATTTCTGATTTTTCACCTAGCCAATGGCATATTGGGTTCAAGCATGGATTCAAGGACTAAATGGCATCATCTTGACCTATTCACAAGGTTCAAAAGATCTCAATTGCATTGGATTGACAGATGAATTTTCCAGTCAACTGATCAAAAATCAACTGTACATTGAAAAGTAAAACTTTGACTTTTTGGTCAAAATCAAGTTCCAAGGGTCATTTTTCATCAAGATGTGTCAAAACATGAAACTTGTTCATCAAGAAACCTAATTTTGCAAATTAGGGTTTAAGATTGAAAAATTTCATAACTTAGAATTTTTCTAAGTTATGAAATTTTCTTATTTTTTCCCAACTTTTCCCAACTTTTTCACCATGATGCAATTGGATTCAAACAAAACTTTCAACATGAAAGTTGTAGTCCTCTACAAAATATACAACTTTTATTCACAAAGTTTTCCCAAAAGATGCTTGTATCTCAAGTTATGATTTTTGGAATAGGGGTCCATGAAACTTTTAACTTAGTGAAAATTTGCCCTAGTTTAGGCAGGATTTTGACCTATCTTCATGGCAATTTTTCACCTAGTTCCACTTGGAATCTCAAAATGAATTTCAAATATGGATTGTAGATAATGTTACAAGATTTCCAAAATGTCCAAGAACTCTCCAAAATCATTTATGGTTAAGGAGAATCGAAGGTTTGAATTTGGCAAAAACTCACTTTGATCCATGGCATTTTCATGTTGACACAAGTTGCAAAATCTGTCCAACTTTGCTTGTACTTGAATACAGGTCTCTAAAACATTCCACACTAAAAAATTTAATGCAAAATCATTGGTTTTAAAGCATTATTCTGATCAATGGAAGTTTACACAAAAGTTTAATCCATTTTTGGCAAAAAGTGAACTATGCCATTTTCATAAAGCACAACTTTATGTCAACTTGCTTCCCTTGAGCCTTGGACCCCTCTTTTTGCAGAAAACAAGTTCCATAAACTTAGGCAAAGGTACAATAATCTTGTGCATGCTTGAAGATAGCCTGTACAGGCCTGTCTTGTATCACTTCACACTTTTACTTCAAAACCAAGTAAACTTGCAAAATATCCATATCTTTGAAATCTGATAAGAACAAAGTTTGTAAGCATTTGAAACAACTTTTGCATATTGCCTTGAGTCAGAAGCACGAGCTATCCAACCCTCAAGCCTTCCAAAACACAAAAACACCATCTTCTTGCAAAACAGGTCAGCTTCTGCATTTTGATTTCAAAATCAAAAACTACTCGTGCGTTTTTCCCCAAACCTCTTCCAATACATTCCATATAACCCACCTAAGCTATCCCAACCATTGGCCATTGACTGTAACTCCATTTGCAAGCTTCACCATTTCTGATTTCAGCTTGTGCAGGTTGACTTCTACAGGCTTATTCAAGAAAACTCAAAGCAAACAAAGCATTAGGGAAGGTCAGAGGAAGTTCAGGCAAGCTCACAAACATCTCAGGCCTCACTGAAAACCTCCACATTGCCATACTCGGGTTCAACTGAAGCAGGTATTTTCCAAATTTCTATCTCTCTATTTAGAAATCATTAGGCTTAGGTTTGTGAATAAAAAATGTAGTACTCATTGCTCTTAAGCTGTACATAGGCATAGATTTCGTTTAAGTTAACTGTGTTGAGAGAATTTGATTGATGAACATTTTGAAAAATTTAGGTTAGAAATTAGGGTCAGAGAAATTCTCTCTGGTCTTTGAGAGTTAGATTAAGTTCTTTACATGGTTGGAATCGTGTGATTATGCTCTACAACTTTCATGTTACAAGTTTTTGTTTTTAAGCACTGAAACAGGAGATACGAAGTTGAACTCGGAACGCACGTTTTTGTTTGAACGAAGGTTGAAGATGAAGTAGCTGGGCTGGGCCTAGCTATTTCTCACTATTGACATCCCTGACTTACTTCTCACATCCCATTGGCCCATTGTTTTATATTTTTATATTTTTGAATTTCATTTTTAGTTTCTAACTTTATTTTATTTTTCTTAAACATTAAAAATACCAAAAATATTTTTATAAATTTCCAAATTTTATTTTATTATTTTTATTATTTTTTAGACATAGAAATAATTATTAAATAGTATATACTTTTATTTTCTTTAATAAAAACTTGTAAATACTACCAAAAAATATTATACTTTTATTTTTATTATTTATACACTCAAATAATATTTTTTCTAACATATTTTTATTTTTTGACATTTGTATATATTTTTATTTTATTATACATAAACAAATATTATAATATATACATATTCTTAAACCAAAAATTAGGGTTTTTACCCTTGACAAAAAAAATAACCTTTTGTTTTTTTTAATACATTAAATACTTTATTTTTACATACATAAAAATAAACAAAAACATTTTTTTTGCATATTTATAATATATTTCATATTTATTTAATTTTCTATTTAAATATTGTTTATTTATCATTTGAGTAAAGAATTCAATTTGGATGTAATAGTTAATCTTAGGGCTTTATTTTCTTGCAAATACCCCCATTCAAAATTGTATCCCCCTCCCCATATCAATGTTGTAATAGTCGTAGATTTATTTTACGCATTTATAGCTTTCAAATATGCCATGATAGAGATTAGGGTTTGTATGCAATATTCAAAATCAAAACAAATAGCTAGACCTAATACAAGACCTAAAAGCATGTAAATTGACAACACAATACACACATGCACCCCTAGGGTTTCATCCACTTGTTTCCTTTAAAATGGTAATGGTATGCATGTTGAGTATCTTGGAAAAACAAAAACAAAACAAAAGATCATAGTCCCTTGATGACGCTATCTTGGTTGCTATCATGGTCAATATGATGACCCACGCCTGTCCCGTTAAACATCCAAATACAAGGCTGTTTACCAAATGCAATGGTAAAACAACACTGTCAAAAGGGTTATGTTGTACCCCAAAATTTGCCCTCACATATTTCTCAAAACATTGCAAGAAAAATCTCCAAGTTGCTCAAGGTTGCTCAAAGATTGACCATACAAGCTATCTCCTAAGGCGGTCTATCCCAAATTAGGGTTTCACATTGCATCCAGATCCTTGAGTCCAAATGACCTCAAATGCTCAACAATGTCCTAATATGTTCTCAAGAACATCCATGTCAAAATTCAAGCCTTGCAGAGGAAGTTTGCTCAGTCAATTGCTCAAAGGATCCAAAAATCGACTGTGTTAGGGCAAAAGTCAACTGTGACCTATATACAGTCAAACTTCAAGATTTTTTTGTCAAAATTCTCATTTTAAAGGATATTTCATCATTTTATCAAGGGTTGATCATGATTCATCAAGGATTGCTCAAAATTCATCAAGACTCAAAAGTTGCTAAATTAGGGTTTTGTAGGAAAAGTCAACTCAACTTTGACCAGGCATAACTTTCTCATACTTTATGATAAATGACCCATCCAAAGCTAATTTTTAAGAGCATTAAATTACCTACAATTAATCTTCATACCCCAAGATCAATAAATGCACTCACAAGAAGTTATAAATTTGGACATTATAGGTCATTTTTGAAAGTCAACAAAAACACCTTTTTTGCCAAAGCTTATAACTTGAGAATGGAATATCAAAATGAGATGAGACAAAAAGGGTTGGTTAGAGGACATCTCAAGATTTCTAAAAAGTCCAAGAACATCTCCAAAAGTTCAAAATTGAAGAAGTTATGCATTGTTGAATTTGGACTTGTTTGTAAAATTGCCAAAAGTCAACTATCCCCAAAACTTCAAATTTTGTCAAATGGGCCCATCCTTTTCCACTTGATTTGAGTTTGCATCATTTTCCACGTGCCCTAGCTTCAGACATGTGTCCATATATTATTTTTATTATTTAATTTGATTTTTATTTGAATTTATTCATTTTAAATCAAATTAAATCATATAAAATCAAAAAAATTGATAACCAAAGATTTTTTATTGATTGTAGGCTTCAATGGACAGCTAGCATATCTCCAAACTCGTACCAAGGCAAATCATGTGCAAAAAGATTGAATCAAATCAAATTTGGCAAGTTTGTAAATGGGAATCAAATCATATTCATGTGCATTGATTTGGAGGGATTCAGTCCATGATTTCTACCCTAATGCAAAGCATGTTACATAAGCAATCCAAAGGGACGAGAATAAGGGTTGGCAAGTGCAGAGGGAGGCAGAACAAAAGTTGGAAAATTCACAAAAAAGCTTGAGATTGAAATCGTGTTTAGAGGTGTTTTCAAGGGCTGAGACCTGTCCCAATCGCTTCCTGGGCATTCACTCAAGCCAAACCAATCCAAAGCAAGCTTGTTCAGGCATCCAAACACGCTGTAAGTGTCACGAAACCCATCTCTGTTCTTGAAATTGAAACTCATAATTCTTGCATCTATAATGAAAACTAACTGCATATTTGTAATCCTCACAACATTTCCAAGCTATTTGCATCATTTAATTTCATCTATATAACTTGTAATGCAAAACACCATAGCTAGGGTTCTTGGAGCTTTTTTGGGTGTTTTATTTTCAGGAACAATTGACCATCAAGAAGGGTATGGTTAGGACCGGGAGGTTGAGACGAGCATAACCATGCCCTTGAAATGCATTTTTGTGGCTCGTAGCAAATTTTGGAGGTGGACTGGTTTGTAGCTACGGACTTCTGTCCGTTGGTATAGGTTTGAGATCTTTTAGCCACAGACGAGAGGTTGAAGACAATACGTGGCATCCATCCATTGCATCATTCAAATAGCGCGCATTTTTTATAATTTTTCTGGCCATTGACTTGTTTTATTTTATTATATACTCTTTGTATTATATTAACAAACAAACCATAATGGCGTAGTGGCAAGCGTGCACGTCCAAACTCCTTCAGGACCTGGGTTCAAATCCCAGGTCCCCCACTTTCTCAATGTTTTTTCACTTCAGGTACTCCTATGCGCGCTTAGGCTTGCAGAACACCATGCATCCTCATTCATCCAATGGCCAGATGGCCAAAGGCCAAATCTGATGGTTCCAAGCTAATGGTCCACCAAGGCGCCAGTCAATGCATAGACTCCAGATCACCAAGAGTCAACAAGGGCCAACGCTTTTGGGCCTCCCAATTGCTATCTACACCACAAAATTCAGGCCCATACTCCCTCTTCTTATTTATTTTGTTTGTTTATTTTAATTGTTTTATTATTTTTATTTAACTTCTAACCAATCACAATTTTCTTTTTATAAAATAAAATCACAAAAAAAATATTTTTATTCAATCAAATTTTGAGTTTCATTTTTTTAATAAATACTAATTAATTAATTTAGGTTTTAATTCTAGAATAATTTTGACTTATTTTGTAAATAAATAATTAATTAGATTTAATTAGGTACTAACCATTAATTTAATTAATTTCATTTTTCTTTCTTAAAATAACAAAAATCAAAAAAATATGTCATAATTAATTTTTCATTTAATTAATTTATTAATTTAATTTAGTAATTAATTTAGGTTTAATTTATTTCTTAAAATTAAAAACAACAAAAATATTTTTTTCCTTTAACCAAAAGGGTCAAAACCCTAAAATTTGCGCTCGACTTAATTTCCCGCACGCGATTTACTTTCTTTTATCATATAATGTACTTGCTCCCGGATTGTAATAGTAAATAGGACTTTCATTTATTTTTATCGCTTTATTTATTTTTAAAGGGTTTGTCTTTGGCGATGTAAATACCCGACGCCTTGTAATTTAAATTCCGCATTTTATTTCCGCAAAATTATAACTGTTAGATGTTTGATAATAGGTTTACATGACAAGACTGAATGTTAAATCTTAAAATCAAGTTAGATCACCTTTAACATGTACAAAGATAAAATTGACTGAAAACGACACACTCGCACATGCGCACCCTTAGGGTACACCCCACTTGGTTGCCTTCGTACACAGTTATTGAGTATAGGTAGTTTTAGAGGTCGCCCTCTTGTCTAAAGATCATAGTCGCCTCGAAATGGTTGCCTCGGATATTGTTGCCTCAAACAAATGATCTAAGACATTAGGGTTACCACTAAGGCGTCCTAACATTGCTTTAGTAACCGTAAGTCCCTCATTCGAATTGACCCTTAAACTCCAACGATGATGCTACCTACTCATCAATAGTGGGATGGCATTGTCTAAAGGAAGATAACATAGAACGATTCCTTTTTTGAGTAGGTAGATGGTTCTTAGATACTTGCTCTTTCAAAAACAAAAACTTTTCACACTTACACTTTTTCGAACAAAGTTTTCAAAAACACTTCATACGTTCTCGAGGACAAAAACAAGAGTTAAATCGAAGTTTTCAAACAAAAACCTTTTTCAAACCCACAAGCACAAAGAAAGCAATATTTTGAAAACAATATGAGCAAGTATCTAAGAGCCCGTGGATAACCACGGATAGAAAGGGTGCTAACACCTTCCCTTTCTATAATCTACCCCCCGAACCCAAGAAATATCTCGAAAAAGGAATTTTTCTGTGCTTTTTTCCTTTTCTTGTTGGATAAAATAAAAGTCGGTGGTGACTCTTGCTTATCGCGACATTTTGCAAAAACAAACACAAAACGCAAACCAGCATTCCAAAAAATAGTCAGTTCTTCCCACCGTATCACAGAACTGGCGACTCTGCTGGGGAAGCTAATTAGTGGGGTGTACCTTAGGAATAATTCATAATGTTTTCAATTGCTTGACTTGTATTCTTTATCTTTGTGGGCTTGAATCAGAGTTACTATAGATCCTAACCCGGATTTGGGGGATACCTTTTAGGTAAGGAGTAATAAACTGTGAGGGAATTGTACGGTGTAGACCGATACGGTTGAAGCAGTAGCTACGTTGGTGTGGCACTTTAGTATGTACCGATATCCCTTGTGGCACAACGAGGAGAATATGGGTCTGCTAAGGGGTCATTAAGCACCAACTGACCTTAGAACCTTTAAACTGACCGACTTGGCCATAAAACAATAGCAGTAGGCTACACTCATTGAGACCAAACTCTCGCGATGATTCCGGCCGCAAGAAAAGGTTGCTAAACTGGAATTATGACCGATCGAGGGTGGTCAGTGATATTGTGATCCTCTAGAACCCGGTTACTATTTCTAGGACAGGTTTGAACCAACTGAACTGAAAGAGGGTAGTACCTAAACTCCTTGCCAGCCTGAAATCTAAGGGTTATTTGTGTGACTTGAGTGCCCTTACCATGTTTGCTATTTGTGGATACTTGTGGTGTGTTTTCTATCATAACATCATGACATCATGACATCATGACATTGCATGCATCCTGCATTGGACTAACCTATTTCAAAGACATGAGGGATTCATCTTTGTTCTGTTTTGTAGGTCATGGCACCCATGCGTAGAAACACCATTCGGATCAACTTTGTCCAGGTTCCCACTCAGCTTAAGGAATTGGTTGCAAAGATTTCAGATACTACCTCCTTTATCAGAAGGCATGGTCACCTCCTGGGTTTGGTCGCTTCTAAATTGGACGAACAGATGATGAGTGTCTTAGTCCAGTTCTTTGATCCACTGTACCATTGCTTTACTTTTCCGGACTACAAGTTGGTCCCTACCTTAGAAGAGTTCTCTGATCTGCTTGGTATCTCTATTCTGGAGCAGACCCCGTTCACAGGTTGGGAGAAGATCCTTAGGTCGGAAGAAATTGCTTCAGCTCTCCATCTGACAAAGGCTGAGGTAATGTCTAATTGAGAAACTCGTAGTGGAGCAAAGGGCTTTTTGACTAAATTCTTGGTCGGTAAAGCTAATCAGTTCTGGGACAGTCTAGACTTCCAGGCATTTGAAGACATTATGGCTCTACTCATATATGGTTTGGTATTGTTTCCTAACTCAGATGCTTTCGTCGACGTGAATGCAGTGAAGATTTTTATGTATGGTAATCCTGTACCCACTCTCTTGGGTGATATTCTTCACTCTCTCTATGCCCGTACTACTCGGAAGCGGGGAACCCTTATGTGTTATGCTCCATTGCTGGAGAGGTGGTTTATTTCTCACCTCCCTAAATCAGTTTTGAAGAACAAGGAAGGCACGGGCTGGGCCTATAGGATTATGTCTCTCTCTCACAATGACATCATTTGGACTATCAAGGGAATGGAAGATATGGCTATTATTGATCGCTGTGGGGAATACCCCAATGTCCCACTTATAGGAACCAATGGAGGGATTACTTATAATCTGTGTTTGTCCTTACGTCAGTTTGGGCGAGCAAGGAGGGAAGGACCTCATGAGTTACTGATGCCAAGTATTGTCTTTGACTTCCAAGGGGACAGTGACGAGCAACGCCGCAAATTCATAAAAGCTTGGGATAGAGTACACAGGTCTGATCCATACGAGCTGGGTGCAAAGACTTCTCTTCCGATGGAGCCATATCTCTGATGGGTTCGTATCCGTGCCCAAAAGCTGGGAATGCCGTATGAAGTCATCTTGCCTATAATTGTTGAGGTTGCTGATGAAGAAGGGGTTCCTCCTACCATTCTCCATCCATACATGCCTACTGACATTAGGGAATTAAAGAGATCGTGGATGCAGTTGAGAGAAGAGCGGGATACATATAGAGAAAAGTATCACGAGCAAGAGCTGAAGATTCAGAAATTGACAATGCAGCTGGAGAACGAGCGGATCCTAAATGACTATGTCCGCACCGACAAGAAACGACCATGGGAGCACTGATTGTCTTTTGATCATTTCTAGTTTTGATTTACTTTTCAGTTTTCTTTCTTGTAATGCCTTAAGGGCATCTGATTGAACAGTTAAATTTCAAGTTTATATAATAAAAGTGTGTTCCATTTTTTTGTTTACGAATTTGAATCTCTCGATGTCTTTGAAATCATATCATGCGCATATCATTCCATGCACCTTATAACAGGTACCCTTACAGGTTTTCTCATCTTCTTCGCTGTTTATTTCAGCATCATGTCTTCTGAACCATCAACTGAACAAGCAATCAAGGCTCTACAGGCTCAAAACGCCCAGTTCCAAGAGTTGTTCATGAGTTTGGCTAAGGGTCAGCAAGATCTGAAGACCCTCATCTTGAAAGAGAAGAAGAAGAAGAAGAAGAAGAAGAAGACGATCCTGTTCAATATGGGTCGCAAATTCGGAAATGACTTGCGAGAAGAGGTTGATTTGACCCCTTCATCTGGAGGGAAATATAATCAGGAAGAAAGGAGGGCTCCTAGCCCTATTGTTGTACCCCAAAATTTTCCCTCCCATATTCTTTAAAGTTTTGACAAGCATCATCTAAATTTGCTCAAGTCTACTCAAGGGTTGCACAGTCAAACCATCCTCCTAAGCCAGTCCAAATTAGGGTTTTGGTTCTTGTAAGGAAGTTGAGGTTTTCAAGGGCTCAATCTAGTCCCATATGCTCATATACATTGTCAAGCACCTACATGTCAAGTTTCAAGGCTCACAAGGTCAAGTTGCACAGTCAAAAACCCTAAATTGCTTCACAGTCAACTGTAGGGGCAAAATGGTCATTTGACAGTCAAAAGTCAAAAATTTTGGTCAACATCTTATTTTGAAGCCAAAATAATCATTTGGTCAAGTCTTGACCATGATTTCACAAGAATGGCTCAAAAATCATCAAGATGCAAAAGTTTCTATTTTTGGACAGTTGAAAAGTCAACTGTAACTTGACCAAGGCGTAACTTTTTCATGGATCATCAGAAAAATCCCATCCAATGCTCATTTTGAAGGGGAGGACATTTCCTACAACTCATCTTCACATTCCAAGTCCAAGAAATGCTCTCACAAAAAGTTATCAATTTCAACATTATAGGTCATTTTCAAAAGTCAACAAAAAGGCACTTTAAGTCAAAGACCATAACTTGAGATTGGTAAATTCAAATGACATGGGACCAAAGGAATTGGTTAGAGGACTTCAAGACCTTTTCAAAATGTCCATGAACATGTTCATATGATCAAAATTGTGCAAGATATGCATTGGAGAAGTTGGGAAATTTTTGTGAAATGGCAAAAGTCAACTATCCTTGAAACTTCATTTTTTGACAAAAGGGCCCACTTTCTTCCACTTGATTCAGCCTTGTCATGCCACCCACGTGTCCCATGACCAATTACAAGACCAAACAATTATTTTTTCATTTTTATTTAATTTTTGTGAATTTAATTCATTTTAATCCATAATAATTCAAATAAAATAAAAAAAAAGAATTAAATGATATCTTGTGGTTTGAATGGCTTTCATGTGTCATAATACACCTACCAATTTCATGCTAAGGCCATTTTAAGCATGAAAATTCAAATTTGAACAAAATTGGAAAATGCTTTAATGGTGGTTATGAAGAAATCCAAAAACATCATTGCACAAGGTTAAGGCTCTTAATGTTGACTTATTCTCATTGATACATACATATGCAAGTGTTCCATACAGTATTCACAACCTAGAGCTCATTGAAACGACAAAACAAATTCCAAAAACTTGAAGAAAAGTTGAAAACTGAATTCTCACTTGCAGGCCAATTCGAACCCTTTTCTTATTTCCAATACATTGCTGGACCTTCCAGAAACAATTTGCAACCAAGAACGAGTTCTAACACTCAAAGAATCATCCACAACAAGTCCCACGGTTTGAATATTTTTCCATAATCGCATATCCTTATTCATGCATTTTTAACCTTTTTTTTTGGATTGATTTGTGTTAATAGGACCATTCTGAAGCTATTGGTATGATTCAATTTGATTATGGTGCTCTGAATTAAAAAACACCATTGAAGCAACCTAGGGTTTCGAAGCTTGGATTTTAAGGCTTTGCACATACAAAAAAATTGGACCTTGAGACGTATATGGTTGAATTCGTCAAGGCCAGACGAATTCAACCCAACCGTCGCGCCTTTTTTATATTACCTGTAGCCCTAATCGCTATTTTGGACGTTTGCATTTTGTGGGGGTTTAAAACCCCCGTTATTTGTTTGTTTTTGTTCCAGGAAACGCGAAGAAGATGATTACGTGGAAGAACATGGTTGGTCCATTCAAATGAGATGCGCGCGTTTTTAGTTTGGCAGCATTGGAAATGATTATTGCATATATTAATTCATGTTTGTTTTATTGATGACTGAAACAAAGTGGTGGAGTGGCTGGCAACGTGCTTGGTAATCATTGGGACCTGGGTTCGATTCCCAGGTCCCCCAATTTCCTTGTTTCCATTTTTTCTCAATGTATTCCTGTGCAGGCTTCTAAAGGTGGTACACCATGTACCCTGACGCTTCAGTATGCCAAGTGTCTACAAACAACAATCCAGTGGCCAGGAAATGATGAGCACCATGCTTTTCAGTCAACCATACACACATGATTCCAGGAGTCAACGCGACTTTGTGCTTAATGGGCCTCACAATTCCAGACTTCACACCTCCATTGGGCCATCAACACCCCCTTTGGTTTCTATTTCTTTTTTCTATTTTTCTTTTTCTTTTTTTTATATTATTTATTCTTAGTATTTAATTAATTAACATAATTAACATTTTCACAAGTAAAAATTCAGAAAAAATAAAAAAATGTAAATATTTTATTTTTATTAATTTCACTTAGGTAATTATTTTGTAAATAAGCATTAACTCAAATTAATTAGTTTAATTAGTTTAATTTTCACCTTTTCTATAATAAATAAAAACAATTTAGAATTAGGTTTTCTTTTTGGCTTTTAACTTCTTTTATTTTTTATTTCCATTAAAAATATAAAAAAAAACATAAAAACTTTTTTTCTTTAATTAATTAATTAATTAGTTATTAGTTTTAATTCCATTAATTACAAAAAAAGACAAAAATTCAATTCTTTTCTTAAAAGGGTCAATACCCTAAGGACATTCCCGATTAAATTTCTATTCGCGCGCATTTATTTATTTTCATTATATTTATGCAACTGCTTCTGGAAATGTAATAGTTAAATAGGACCTCTTTTACTGCTTTCTTCAATTTTCTGCATTTACTTTTCAAAACGGGTTATTATTTTTGGCGATGTATAGACCCGCGCCTTGTAATAGTTAGATTTATCTTTCCGCAATTTACTTTCCGCACTCCTAACTGCTAATATGCCTGCAAGAATGTATGTAAATAAAATCAATCCGTAGCTCACAAATAACATGTATAAGATAACCTTAACTGAAAAACAACACAAAAAACACATGCCACTTCTAGGGTACGCTTCACTGGTTGCCTCGAACGTGATCATCAAGTATAGGGTGTCTTAGAGGTCGCCCTCCTGTCTAAGATCCAGTTGCCTCAAAACGGTTTCCTCGGATAAAAGGATCTAGGACATTAGGGTTACCGCTAAGGTGTCCTACCATTGCTTCGGTGACCACACATGTTCCTCATAATCGAATTGACCCGAATACCTCCAACGATGGTGCTACCTACCTCTCAATGGTGGGATAACACTATCTAAAGGACTCTTACACAGCTTAATTCCTTAGAGTAGGTAGATTCTCTTAAGTACTTGCTCTTTTCAAACAAACAAAAACAACTTTTCGCACCCGCACTTTCTAAAAGTTTTCAAACAAATTTTTCACACACTCTTGAGGACAGATACAAGAGTTACTTAGAAATTTTTCAAACGAAACTTTTTCAAAACCCACACACACTTGAAAAGCAAACAAATTTTGAAAACATAAGAGCAAGTACCTAAGAGCCCGTGGATAACCACGGATAGAAAGGGTGCTAACACCTTCCCTTTCTATAAATCTACCTCCCGAACCGAGAAACATTCTCGAATAAGGAATTTTGCTGTGCTTTTGTCCTTTCCATGTTGGAGAACATAAAAGACGGTGGCGACTCTTGCTTACCGCGACATTTCGCGAAACCAGCTTAAAAATAATCAGTTCTATTTCCACCGATCACAGAACTGGCGACTCTGCTGGGGACACTTTTAAAGTGAGGTGTACCTTAGGATTAGAACACTCTTATGTTTTCAATTTTCTGTTTTGATTGCTTTAAAATTGTGGGACTGTCTGGGAGTTTCATAGATCCTAACCCGGATCTGGGGGATACCTTTTAGAAAGTAGCAACAAACTGTGAGGGAACTGTGCGGGGTATACCGACACGGTTGAAGCAGTTTGCTACGTTGATATGGCACTTTGGTGAGTACCGGTAACCCTTGAGTCAAGTCAAGGAGAGTACGGGGCCGCCGCGTGGTGTCATGAAGCATCAACTGACCTTAGGAACCTTACTTGACCATCCTGGCCTCTTTAGGGGTAGTGAGATGACCGACTTTGGTGCAGTCCGAAGTTGGTAGATACTCGATACTACACTCATTGAGGGTTGTTTTCTTGGAATATTTTTGATCGCCAGTTCAGTGGCTAAATCAAAACAATGAACATAGAAAACAACCCAATGATATTGAGCTCCTTAGAACCCGGTTACTTTTGATAGGACAGGTTTTTGAGCCCACCAACTTCAAGAGGGTAGTACCCCAAACCTCATGCTGGCCTAAACTCTAAGGGCTGTCTGGTGTGACTTGTGTGCCTTCAAACTTGACTACTTGCATGCTTGTTATCTGACACTTGAGTTTCTTGCAGGTTTGTTTGCAGTCCTTAATTGGGACTCATTACAGGGTTTACTTACATCACTCCATGCATAGCATAACATCATACCATTGCATACATCCTGCATAAGGACTAACCCATTTCAAGGATCTCAAGGGTCTGTGATGCAGGTCATGATGAATCAAATGTCTAGCAAGGGGCAAAGGGGATTTATTTTCCTCTAGCCAAGGTTAACAGCTTGAGTTAGGGGCTATGACCCAATCGATATGGTGAGCCTTAAATCTTGAAGAAGGACTCTCAACAGCATGAAGTTCCTTCCATCAAGCTACAAAATTCAAACTCTAACAATTTTCTTGTTTACCCCGCAAGATCCTTGAAAACATTGCATGCATACATACACATCATTGCATAACAGGTACCCTTGTTACAGGTCACTTACCATCTTCGCTGTTTATTTCAGCAATGGTTTCCCAACAAGACAACCAGGATCTTCATGCTCAAGAGACTCAGTTCGGGGAGATCCTCCTAAATCTATCCAAGGGGCAGGAAGAGCTGAGAACACTCCTCACGGGGACTTTGGTCAGGAACAGTCCAGAAGACAGTAAGGATGAACGGCTGAAACGTCTACAAGCTGAGGTGGATACAATGAGAACCCAGATGCTGGGGCAAATGGCTCTTATCCAAGACTTATCTCAAAGACAAGGAGAGCTCAGGGTTCTCGTCAACCAACTACTTCGGGATAACCAACTGGGGAAAACATCTAAGGTTGAAGAGCAAGCCATCATTCAACCACCTGTGGGGGAAGAAGACAAGGGAAAAGCTCCTCAGTTTGCTTCAGGGTCACAAGCCCAACATCAACCTCACCAGCGTCAACAAGGTAATCGGCGTAAGTGAAATACGTCTGGAAGACATTTCTCGGAGACTGGTATACCATCATCACTGATACTGAGACGCTTGTTGGAGGTCAAGCTAATTGCTTTAAAAGATCCTCCTAAGAATCTCAACATAACCTCCCTAAAGTATAATCCTGATGAAAGGTGTGCCTACCATTCTGACAGTCCCGGACATGACACTGACGGCTGTTGGAGCTTGAGGAACAAGATCCAGGACTTGATCGACAGAAGGGTGCTGGAGTTCATGCCGGGTGGCAAAATGAAAATCTTCTACTGGGAATCTTCCATATGAGATGACTAGTGCAAACTAAGAAGCTTTTGTTCATTCGAATGTTCAAGTTGTATTTTTCTTTGATTGTTCAAACATTTGTTCATGTCAAACTCTTTTACTTTATCAATGCATCACATATGTCTATTTTGAATCAATATATTCGCATTTGCTATATTCAAACTGCTTTCATTTTTTGGTGTCAACTCTCAATTAATAATTCTAAGCCTCTTGAGGGAGGATGACGAAAACGATACCACAATCTACAGTGTGCTTTTGAACAAACCCCGCTGATGAGGTACATGCATTGTTTCAATTCCTAAATACTGGAGTTATAAGGAAGATAATCCCTCGTCAACCCCTCTGAGCCAAAGAAGCAGGAGTTTTTCTTTTCGAAAATTAAAACCCTTAATCATAACCTGGGGCAGGGTAGTTCTCTCAGTTGATCCAAGTGCACAACGAATGGCACCAAAGAAGTCCTTCCGAGACGAAAAGACAGTGATGGTTCATATAATCATAAAGACAGGCAGTCGTTATCTCTCAAAGTAAAAGCCCATTAAGTCAAAACCTATGAAGGAGACTTACAAAACTGGGGCATCCCGCTGACTGTAATCATAAAAAGGAACAGTTCAGGCAAAAGACAGGGATAATGAAATAAAAAAAGAAGGGAAAGAGGTCCTACAAACCCTCAACAAAAAAAAAGGGGAATGACTTCCTATTCCAAATGAACTGTCAATACCCGAACCATCACTGGTATATCAGGACAAAGACTCAAACAAGGTCTAACGCACGATCAGCTGAGTTTAGGTTTGAAGAACATCACGAAGAACGGGTGGGTACAAATAAAATTTGAGCCTTTATCCTTTGTTTCTTAAACCGTGAACCAGGCCACGCTACAACCCCTAAAAGTCCTAGCTGAAGCATGGGTTAGTTCGAAAGCATACTGTTACCAAAGGTATCCTGACTCCTTAAGGCTTGCGGTAAAATAACGAGTTGACATCACAGTTTACAAAAAATTTCACTTGTTTTTATGAAAAAAAAACTGCATTTTCAAAAACTTCAAGACAGACATAAGCTTTGCATTTTTAATATAACATTGCTTGCATATGACTATTTGTTTGAACAGCATAGAAGTTCGCACTATGAATGTCTAATGAACAAAAGCACCTCCAATCAAGGGGCATGGCATGATCATTGTCCAACATCTGGGGCAGTTAGGTCAAGATTCGGAGAATCTCTCAAAAGGCCAACCAGCTTGGGGAAAATCTCCATCTGGATCACTTGGGGCATTGGACGATCAAATGAAGATTTTCTGGTGGCGTGGTAACACTGCATTACTGACAGTGACAACTCCCCGCATCCTGAGAGCACGAACATAGTCGAAAAAATACTGCGCATAATCAAAGACCCGCTAGGTTGACACACCTAGGCAAAAATAAGGGCTTCCCGGCGAACCAAAAGGGTTCGGGCAAAAATAAAGGATGAAATAGAAAAATCTGTACACCCGGCAAGTCGAAAACCTGAAAAGGCGGCCTGGGCAAAAATGGGTATCCCGATGGACCGAAAACCCGAAAGGGCGGTCCAGGCAAAAGTTAGGGATCAAAAGCGTACGACTATGTCCCGTCATCTCATCACTTGCCTACCAGAAGAAGATTTGTCAATCGGCAGTTATTAAGCACCTCCACAAGGTATCTTCTTCTCCCACATCAGAAACAGGGGCAATAATGAGTTGTCCAAGCGATCTAGTTGCTCTGTCAACCAAGGTACCAAGGTAGGTTCGGCTGAAGAACATAACCAAGAGGCCTCCACTCCCCGGGAGTAAGACAAGGTTCAACAATACTCTCCCCCGAGCGGAGTTGGTCTCCCGCCAGCCCCGAAAAGGCACAGTATCTCTAGCAAGTCAGCAACGCTCTCCCCAAGCAGAGTTAGTCTACTGTCAGCCTTAAGGAAGTTGGATATCCCCAGAAGATCTCAACACTCCCCAGCGGAGTATACAGATGTTCCTAAGCAAGTATCCCCGGCAGTCTTAATATAAGATTATTCCCCGGCGGAATACCAGACACCCCAGTGGAGCCATTCCCCAGTACAGTTCAAAAGTCTCCCCAGGAGAGTTGAATCAATCTCCCCAGTAGATTCTGGAAGCTTATCACCGGCAGAGTACAAATGCTTCTCCCCGACTTTATTCAAAGGTTATTCCCCACCAGAGCTTATAACTGGGTTATCCTCAGCTAATTACCACGGAAAGATCGTCCTCGGCGAAGCTCTTCCTATCCCCAGCGGAGTTCATCAAATCTTCCAACAGAGCTTATCAATGGAATCCCCAGCAGGGTTATCATCAAAACCTCAGCAAGGTATCTCTTCCCACAGAATAATTCCCCGCAAAGTAATCTCTCCAACAATTTTATTCCCCAACAGAGTCATCTTCTCCTACCAGTTTATTCTTGCAATCATCATCCCCAGCGGAAACGAAGAACTCTACTCTTCAACATCAGCCCAGGATTCAACAAACTCTCGACATTCGTCAAGGATTTATTTTCCCAGACGAGAATACATTCATAAACATCACATCTTCATACATTATAGCATGCATACACATCATACAACACAAATCTCATTTATTTTTGAGAACATCTTAAAATCATGCAGTTCATGCATCATGACATTGCATACGACTAATACTTTGCCTTTTCTGGAAAAAGTCGATCGAAAGATGATTACCATCTACCTTTACAGTTCCAGATCAACACCGGTAGCAAGCCAGGAAAATTCTGTGGACGACTGATCGTGGGTTAATATCCGAAACCAAACAGGGCAATTATCTATTTGATCATTCTTAGGCAACCCTACACCGGTTCCTTTTCTTTCAGAAGAAGTCTTACACAGGCTCATCAACAGGCAACCCTACACCGGTTCCTTCTCAACCTCAGATGTAGTTTTACACGAACTCATCATCAGGCAACCCTACACCGGTTCCTTCTCAATTTTCAGACGAAGTCTTACACGGACTTATCATCAAGGCAACCCTACACCGGTTCCTTTTCTTTCAGAAGAAGTCTTACACGGGCTTATCTCAAGATGACCTTACCCCGGTTCATCAAGAAGTTTTACACGAACTTATCCTGCAGTAACCTTACCCCGGTTCCTCCAGAAGTCTTACACGGACTTATCTCAAGATGACCTTACCCCGATTCATCCAGAAGTTTTACACGAACTTATCCTGCAGTAACCTTACCCCGGTTCCTCCAGAGGTCTTACACGGACTTATCTCAAGATGACCTTACCCCGGTTCATCCATAAGTTTTGCACGAACTTATCCTGCAGTAACCTTACCCCGATTCCTCCAGAAGTCTTACACGGACTTATCTCAAGATGACCTTACCCCGGTTCATTCAGAAGTTTTACACGAACTTATCCTGCAGTAACCTTACCCCGGTTCCTCCAGAAGTCTTACACGGACTTATCTCAAGATGACCTTACCCCGGTTCCTCCAGAAGTCTTACACGGACTTATCCCGAAGTAACCTTACCCCGGTTCCTCCAGAAGTTTTACACGGACTTATCCCGAAGTAACCTTACCCCGGTTCCTCCAGAAGTCTTACACGGACTTATCTCAAGATGACCTTACCCCGGTTCATCCAGAAGTTTTACACGAACTTATCCTGCAGTAACCTTACCCCGGTTCCTCCAGAAGTCTTACACGGACTTATCCCGAAGTAACCTTACCCCGGTTCCTCCAGAAGTTTTACACGGACTTATCCCGAAGTAACCTTACCCCGGTTCCTCCAGAATTTTTACACGAACTTATCCCGAAGAAACCCTACACAGGTTCTCTCTCTCTAGACGTAGTTTTACACAGGCTCGTCGTCAAAGAAACCCTACACAGGTTCTCTCTGCCCAAAGATGCAGTTTTACACGGACTCGTCATCAGAAACCCTACCCGGGTTTTACTTCTTCCAGGATGCAGTTTTACATGGGCTCATCATCAAAGTAACCCCATACAGGTTCCCTTCTCAAACTCCAGATGTAGTTTTACACGGACTCGTCATCAGTAAACCCTACATAGGTTTCCTTCTCAGCTCTAGATGCGGTTTTACACGGACTCGTCATCAGAGTAACCCTACACATGTTCCTTCTCCATTTCAGATGCAATCTTATACGGACTCATTATCAGTAAACCCTACACAGGTTTCCTTCCTCCAAAGATGCAGTTTTACACGAGCTCATCATCAGTCAACCCTACACAGGTGTTCTTCTTTCCAAGATGCATCTTTACACGAGCTCATCATCAGGCAACCCTACACAGGTTCCCTCTTTCAACTTACAAAAATTACAGTTCAACAGACCACCTCCAGATGGCATCTATAAGCCCATCCTCATATCCATCATATCTCCAAATGGCATCTATAAGCCCATTCCCGACGAGATTCTGTCACATCTCCAGATGGCATCTATAAGCCCATCCTCCTATCCACCATCTTTCCAAATGGCATCTGTAAGCCCATTCCCGCCATCACACTGCTGATTGTTGTACCCCAAAATTTTCCCTCCCATATTCTCCAAGAAATTGCCAAGTCATGCTTCAAAATTCCCCAAGGGTTGCATAGTGCAAAGGCCTCCTAAGCAGTCAAAATTAGGGTTTGTGTTCTGATCAAGAAGATGAAGTTTCCAAAGGTCCAATCAAGTCTCACATGCCTACAAATAAGGTCAAGCATCCTCATGCCAAGTTTCAAGACATTCAGCACAAAATTGCACAGTCAAAAACCCTAATTGCACTACAGTCAACTGTAGGGGCAAAATGGTCATTTGACAGTCAAAAGTTCAAATTTTTGGTCAACATATCATTTTGAAGCCACAAACATCATTTTATCAATGCTTGATCATGATTCTCAAAGATTGGCTCAAAAATCATCAAGATGCAAAAGTTTCCTTATTTGGACAGTTGAAAAAGTCAACTGTAAATTGACCAGGGCATAACTTTCACATGGATTATCAGAAAAATTCCATCCAAAGCTCATTTTGAAGATAAAGACATTTCCTACAACGCATCTTCATACTTCAAGTCCAAGAAATGCTCTCACAAAAAGTTATCAATTTCAACATTATAGGTCATTTTCAAAAGTCAACAAAAAGGGACTTTAGGTCAAAGGCCATAACTTGAGATTGGTAAATCAAAATGACATGGGACAAAAGAAATTGGTTAGAGGACTCAAAGACCTTTCCAAAATGTCCAAGAACATGAGCAAAGCTTAAAAATTGAGCAAGTTATGCCTTGTGGAAGTTGGGAAATTTTTGGATATTTTGAAAAGTCAACATTGATTCAAATGACCTAAAATTGCTAATGGGCCCATTTTTCTTCCATAATTCATCATCCATGGCATGTGCACGACCACTTGGCCCAAAGGGAAGTATTTCTTCATTTTTTATTTATTTATTTGAATTTTTATTTATAATAATTCATTTAAATCAAATTAAATACATGGAAAATATTTAACCTAAGTTTTACAATCCTTTTTTGCATGAAATCTACTCAATAATTCGTGCATAATTGAATAGGGAAAGATTTGGATTGATTGGATCATGATTGGTACAAAATTGCATGAAAAAGATTGGAAAAAATATGATTGAAAATCAAATCTCAAAAATCATGAATACAAGTGATTCTGATCAAATTTGTTGACCTAATCTATTCATACATAAGCATAGAATGAAAACCTAATGCCATAGACCAGAAAAGCTGCACAAAACCCCATTATCAAACTTGAATTTTTTTGCAAGAAACTCAATTCTGAAAACCACATTCTAGGGCGATTCAAGGCACGATTTTTGTTTCATTAGCTTGCTGAAGCTTCACTGAACGATTCCCAATCAAAAACATTCATCAAAACCTCAAGAATCGGTATACAGAACTTAAAATATTTCATGAAAAATGCATATTCGTGTTTTGATTTACAGGCATCCTCATGAAATTTTGTTCATTGATTCATACTCCTTATGCAATTCTGAAGCTAACCTATGTGTTTGATTGAATTTTTGCAAGCTATATACGATTTCACCATTGTCAATTTTTAGGGTTTACAGGATTCCAAATTAGGGATTTTAAAACAAGGAAAAATTGGAGCATGAGAATGAGACCATTCACTTCAGCATACTCAGACGATCATGAACCTGTACTCGCGCTCAATTTATGAGCACCTAATGGCTAATCGCTATTTTTCCATAGATGGCCTAGGAGAACGCTAATAAAACCGTTGCCTGTTTCTTTGTATTTTCAGGAAAATAAAATCAATGAAGAAGACGATGTGTTGGCCAGCGATGATTGGTCCTTTTGAAATTTCGCGCTAAAAAGTACTAACGCATGTTTGTTGTTCTTAAAATATTTGTTTGTTCTTTATTATACAACACGCGCATTCAGCACGATTGGCAAGGCATAAGACTGGTGATGTTCAGGACCTGGGTTCGATCCCAGGTCCCCACCCTTTCCATATAATTTTTTTCAAATGATATTCATGTGCAGGCATAATGTTGTGGTCCATTGTACATCCTCAAAAAATCAACATCCACCTGTCCAGTTGCATCAAATCAAAGGTCCAGATCCAAGGCACATGGTAGTCCCAGTCAACGCGCCAGCATGCTCCCTGGAGAAAGTCAAACGGGCCAAGTTTAATGGGCCAGATTACTAAACTTTAACCTCCATGTTGGGGACTACAACCCCCTTAGGTTTGCAATGTTATTTTTATTTTATTAATTCTATTTTCTTTTAGTCATTATTTGTTTAATTAATTAATTATTTTCATAAAAAAAAAAACAACACAAAACAATTAAAAAATCAGAAAAGAATTAAAATAATAAATATTTTTATTTCTAGTATTTTCATAAATAAATGCATATAATTAAATTTAGTGTAAATTAGGGTAATTTAATTTTAATACTTTTAATAAAAATCTAAAAAACATAGAATTAGGGTTTAATTAATAATTTTTCATCCTTTTTATTTTTCTTTCATAAATAATTAAATAGTTAAATATTTATTTTTATAATTAAATTTGTATATAAAAATTAGGATTAATTTTAGGTTAAAAACTTCAATATTTTTCTTAATAAATTAAAAATAATTAGAATTAGGGTTAGCATCTTATTTTAATTTTAATTAACTCTCTCTTTTCATTTAAATCCTAAAATATTAAAAAATACCAAAAACATCTCCTTCTCTTTTTAATTAATTAATTCCATTAATTTTAATTTTGCAAAAAGGGTCCAACGCCCTCGTTTCGGTTTAATTCTTATTCGCATATTTATTTTATTTCTTTATAGTATTTATGTATCTCTCCCAAGGCCATGTAACCTTTTAATTTTCTCGCACTTTTCTTTGCTTTCTCTATTTTCCTGTCAAATCGGGTCCTGGTTAAAATTTGGCGATGTGGACCCGCGCCTTTGTAATAGTTTAGGAACTTTATATGTCTCGCAATTTTTAACTATTAATAATGACATGAAAGAATGTATGGACAAAAAGTAAAAACAAACGTTAGAACACCAATAACATGAAAAGACAAAAATAGATGAAAACGACACACAAATCGCACACACCACCCCTAGGGTACGCCTCACTGTTGCCTTGCCTCGAAAGGTGGTCGTCGAGTAGAGGATGTCTTAGTAAGTCCTCATGATCCGGGAACCTGGCATGAGGGTAGCTTCTAAGGTGTCTTCCCATTGCTCTGGTGATCACCATGTCCCGAACCTCGAATTGACCCGAACACCTCCAACGGTGGTGCTACCTACCTCTCAATGGTGGGATGGCACTACTTTAAAGGACATCTACACAGACGAATTCCTTAGGGTAGGTAGACGACTCTAGATACTTGCTATAAATTTCAAAACAAATTCAAAAACACTTTTCACACCGACACCTTTTCAAAAAGCTTTCGAAAGCAATTTTTCAAACACTCTTGAGGACCGATACAAGAGTCGAACTGGAATTTTCAAAGAAACTTTTAAAAACCCACAGTTGAAAAGCAAACAAACCACTTTTGAAAACACAAATGATCAAGTATCTAAGAGCCCATGGATAACCATGGATAGAAAGGGTGCTAATACCTTCCCTTTCTATAATCTACCTCCCGAACCGAGAGCAATCTCTTTAAGGAATTTTTCTGTGCTTTTGTCCTTTCCATTTGTAGAAAATAAAAGACGGTGGCGACTCTTGCTTCCGCGACATTTCGCGAACCAGCGTTAAACAGTCAGTTCCAGATCCACCGATCACAGAACTGGCGACTCTGCTGGGGACAAACTTATAAAGTGAGGTGTACCTTAGGGCTAGTTCATAACTGTGTTTTCAATTGTTTTCCTTGTGTGCTTTAAATTGTGGGTTGCTTGGGAGTTCTATAGATCCTAACCCGGATCTGGGGGATACCTTCTTAGAAAGTAGCAACAAGGCTGTGAGGGAACTGTGCAGGGTATACCGACATGGTTGAAACAGTCTGCTACGTTGATGTGGCACTTTGGTGTGTACCGGTAACCCTTGAGTTCAGTCAAGGAGAGTACGGGGCCTCCGCGTGGTGTCGTGAAGCATCAACAGACCTTAGGAACCTTAAGTGAACTATCTTGGCCTCTTTAGGGTAGTGAGATAACTGACTTTGGTGCAGTCCGAGGTTGGTTGATACTCGATACTACACTCAATTGAGGGTTGCTTTCCTGGAATATTTCGGTCGCCAGTTCAGTGGCTAAATCGAAACGATGAACAATGAAAGCAATCCCGTGATATTGGGACCCTTAGAACCCGGTTACTTTGATAGGACAGGTTGAGCCCACCAACTTCAAGAGGGTACTACCCAGACCCCATGCTGGCCTTAAACCTTAAGGGCTTGTCTTGTGTGCCTTGTGTGCCTTACATGTTTGTCTTTGTAAATATCTGTGGTGTGTTTAATCATAGCATCATGACATCATCCAGCATCATATGCATTGACTAACCATTTCAGGGGTTCGAATTTTCATCTTTGTTCTTGTTTTGTAGGACATGGAAACTGTTCGTAGAAAGACGATTCAAGTCAGTCTTGTAAGGATCCCTCCTCAGCTTAAGGAACTTATATCCAGGATTCCCGAGAACTCTTCATTCAGTGAAAGACATGGAAGTCTCATCAGCTTGGTCAATACCAACATTGAGGAAGATATGATCAAGGTCCTGTTCCAATTCTTTGACCCTCTGCATCACTATTTCACCTTCTTGGACTATCAGTTGGTACCTACATTGGAGGAGTTCTCCCGGCTCCTGAAGATCCCTATCCTTGATCAACTACCCTACAGCGGTACAGAAAAGGAACCTAAGCTTGAAGAGATTGCTAAAGCCTTGCACCTACAGTCATCTGACCTCAAGGGACATTGGGAAGTTAGAAGTGGTATCAAAGGGTTCTTAGCCAGGTTTCTGTTTGAAAAGGCCCATGAATGCTGGAACTCCCTTGACTTGCAAGCTTTTGAAGAGGTTATGGCCCTCCTTGTCTATGGTTTGGTGTTGTTCCCTAATCCAGATCAGCTTATTGATATCAGTGCTGTCCAGATCTTTATGTCCAGGAATCCTATACCTACGTTGCTGGGGGACATCCTTCACTCATGTTACACTCGAACCATGAGAAAAAGAGGTGTCCTTATGTGTTGCACTCCTCTCCTGGGAAGGTGGTTTATTTCGCACCTTCCACAATCAGTCTTGAAGAATGAACGGGGTTTGAGATGGTCACAACGGTTGATGACTCTTACACATGCAGATATACATTGGTGCCCTAGGTCCAGAGAAGATGTCACTATCATTGATCGTTGTGGGGAGTACCCTAATGTTCCTTTACTTGGAATCAGAGGAGGTATTACTTACAGCCCATGCCTGGCTTGGAGACAGTTTGGTTATGCTCGGAGGGATGGTCCTCATGACATGTTAATTCCTGACATAGTTTTTGACTTCGACAAAGATACTCAAGGACTTCGCCAGAAGTTTATCAGAGCTTGGAGGATGCCAAGTAGGATAGACAGCAAGACACTGGGGCACAGGAATTCCATCCCGTTGGAACCTTATCTCAAGTGGGTACGAGCCCGCTCCCAGAAGTTAGTGATGCCTTATCCTCATATGCTCCATGTAATCAAAGAACCAGTCTTGGAAGGAGAAGTGTCCTACACTATTCAGCACCCTGATATGCCCACATCCTGGGAAGAGATGCAGAAGAGCTGGATCCAGCTTAAGGAAGAACGGAATTCTCTTGAGACCAGTCTGCATGCCAGTGAAAAGAAGGTCTTGGAGCTCACCCGCCTGTTGCATGAGGAGAGGAATCTCAACACTTACATAGCTCCAAAGAGGATGCGCAGTGTATTTTGGGATTGATTTGATTTTTGTATTACTTTGCCCTTGAGGCTTTGATGTACTAAACAGTTATTTCCTTAATGATAACGTGTGTTCCTTTTTGTCTACAACAAAGTTGAATTTTCGAACCCTTGAATGCATTGCATAAACACATCTCATTCATCATGTGCATAGCAGGTTCTTCCTCTTTTCAGGTTGCTTACAGTTCTTCGCTGTTTATTTCAGCATCATGAATCCTGACTCGTCATCAACTGAGACCTCTATCAAAGCTCTTCAGGCGCAGAATGCGCAGTTTCAGGAATTAATCAAGGGTCTGGCTCAAGGCCAAGAAGAATTGAAAGCTCTGCTCCTGAAGAAGGAGAAGAAGAAGAAGAGAAGAACTGTTCTGTTTAACTCGGGCCGAAGGTTTGGCAATGCTCTGCAGCAGGAAGAGGCTGGTTCTTCTGTTGGCAAGAGTACTCCTCAGGCAGAAGCAAGGGTTCCTAGTCCGGTAGTCTCTGACAACGAGACTGATTTTGATGAAGAGCAGTACCCTCCTGCAGAAGACAGATACAAGCAGCTGGAGGATAGGCTGAATGCTATGGAGCTACAACAGGTACCTGGGCTGGATTTCGGAGATCTGGGTTTGTCTACTGGTGTGATTATCCCTCACAAGTTCAAAGCACCATCCTTCTCTAAGTACGACGGGGCGTCTTGTCCCAAGCTACATCTCAGGTCCTATGTTCGGAAAATCCAACCGTACTCGGCGGACAAGAATTTGTGGATCCACTTCTTCCAGGAGAGTCTTTCAGGGACTCATCTCGAATGGTTCTATCAGCTGGATGGGACCAAGGTTCGTAACTGGGAGGAGTTGGCTACTGCTTTCTATAAGCAGTATCAATATAATGCCGACCTTGCTCCTACACGTACCCAACTCCAGGGTATGTCGTTAGGTTCAAGTGAAGGTTTTAAGAAGTACGCTCAGAAGTGGAGAGACCTGGCTGGCAGGGTGCAGCCTCCGTTGACTGATCGGGAGTTGGTAGACATGTTCTTGGGGACCCTATCTGGGCCATTTTTCAACCATCTCATTGGGAATTCGTCTGCAGGGTTCACTGATTTGATTCTGACTGGAGAGAGAATTGAAGCTGGGTTAAAGTCTGGAAAGATCCCGAAGGGGGCATCGTCTAGTTCGGAGAAGAAATCCTTCAAGAAGGAGGCTAGTGTCGTGTATGGTTCCAAGAGATCAGAGAGACCTGAGCGCCGCCAATCTGTCAGTGCGGTAATGATTGCTAAGCCTGCTGCCGCTCCTCGGCCAACCAATCCTCAAAGGGGTGAAAGACCCCGGAGAGAGTTCACCCGCTTAAGTATGACCTTGTCGCAGATCCTTCCACAGTTGCTATCCACCAATTTAGTGACTGTCAGAGAGGCGCCGAAGTTTCCAAATACTGCATCTCCTAAGTACAACCCAAATGCTCGTTGTGCTTACCATTCTGATAGCCCGGGGCATTCTACTGATGATTGTTGGGCACTAAGGAGTAAGGTGCAAGACCTTATCGACGCGAAAGAGATACAGTTCGAAGCGCCTGAGAGGCCGAATGTAGTTACTGCTCCTATGCCTCAGCATGGGGTAAACGCTGTTGACGAAGATGTTTATGCTGTTTCTGTGGATGATCTAGCCACTCCTCTGAAGACTGTCAAGAAGAACCTGCTGCTGGCCGGTTTATTTCCGGGTTGCAGTGAGGGTTGCCTGTTCTGTGCTGTGTCCCTATCTGGTTGTCCCTTGCTGAAGTTAGGCATCCAAAGCCTAATGGATAGCAAGGAGATTCTATTTAAGAAATCTGCTGTTCAGTTGGTTCCGGTGGAAGAAGTTTCTGTGGTTACCATATTCAATAATCCAATCAAGGTTCTCCCGAAGAAGCCCGCCCAAATCATGACCGTCGCACCTATTGTTATCACTGTTCCGGGGCCCCTGCCCTATGTATCTGATAAAGCTATCCCCTGGCATTACGGGGCAGATGTGTATGTAAATGGGATTAAACAAGAGTTCAACGCTGGCGCCAGCATCTGTGACATCACTGGCCCAGCCAAAGTCACCCGCAGTGGCAGGCTCTTCTCGCCTGACATTGCACCGCCTGCTGCTCGAAGACCACTCCTCATAACACCTACAAGTGTACCCGTTCCTATTGCTAATCAAGTTGTTTCTCCTGCTGCCGAGTCATCCAATGCTCAGGGCAAAGGAATTGAAGTTGAGCCTGCCCAGATGGAGGCACCTATACCTGTAACTGCTGAAGCCTCCCAACAAGAAATCGAGGAGATTCTAAAGATTATAAAGAAGAGTGATTTCAATGTTGTGGAACAGCTGGGGCACACGCCCTCCAAAATCTCCATGCTCTCTTTATTGCTGTGCTCCGAGGCCCATGCTAAGGCCTTAATCTCATTCCTCAAGACGGCCCATGTGCCACATGAGACATCTGCAGTCCAGTTCACTGATTGCGTAGCAAATCTGACGACAGACAATGGCTTGGGTTTCTCAGATGCTGACCTGACCGCGAAGGGAAGAGACCACAATGATGCCCTGCATGTCTCTATCGAATGCAGGGGCACTACCTTGGCACATGTGTTGGTGGATACTGGTTCGTCCTTGAATGTGCTGCCCAAGAAGGCTTTGGACCGTTTAGATTGTGAAGGCCTGGAACTGAAACCTAGCAGCATCATCGTCAGGGCCTTTGACGGTTCAAAAAGGATGGTTCATGGAGAGGTTGACATTCCGATTCGTGTGGGCTCTCAGGTGTTTGACTCTACATTTTATGTGATGGATATCCGTCCGTCGTACTCTTGTCTACTGGGTCGACCTTGGATACATAAAGCTGGGGCAGTGACCTCTACCTTGCACCAGAAGCTGAAGTACCCCGTCAGAGGGAAGATCGTCACTGTGCAGGGAGAGGAGGAGTATATGGTAAGCCACCTGAATTCCTTCAGATACATTGAGATGGACGGGGAGTTTATTGAAACCCCCTTTCAGCATTTCGAGGAGTTGCTTCCAATTACAGCAGCATCAGAAACAACAACGGAAGAAAGTGTTCCTTTGAAGATGGCTTCCCTAAAGGATGCCCGGGCTGTGGTTCAAAAGGGTGAATGTGCTAACTGGGGCAGGCTTCCAGACTTCACACAGAAAACTGATAAATTTGGGCTGGGTTTTACTGCAGAGGGTCAAAAAGCTATGCGGAAAGCGAAGACCGGAAGACCTCCTGTGATCATTACAAATCCAGGAGTGAATGCTGTTGGGGAAGACAACGAAGTGGATGAAGCGGAATTCAATAGCTGGATCTACCCGACGACCGAAGGCGGATTGAACAATTGGATTTCCAAAGACCATACTCCTGTTACCTTTGTGACGCAGTAATAAATTTCTTTGTTTCGTTATTTTGTAATAAACAATAAATAAACTCTTTGGCCCGGTGTCTTACCCGAGGCACCGTGGTTTCATTTGTGAGGGCATATAAATTGTCATTTCATATATCATAAATGAAAATCTTGGACGTATTTTTGCATTGCAAATCTTATGCTCCTTTTCTGTCTTTCTTTCCTTTACATATATTTCAAAACAGCTGTATTTACACACACACTCACTCATACAGGTTTCAATCCACTCTGGATCTTACTGGTAACGACTCTGCTACTGCCAGTTATGACTTCGAAAATCCGATCAACTTAGCCGAAGACGAAGGTGAAGATGATTGCGAAGTGCCTGGCGAGCTTGCGAGACTGTTGCTTCAGGAAGAGAGGGCAATTCAACCCCATGAAGATCCAGTGGAAACAATAAACTTGGGTACTGAGGCAGACAGGAAAGAGGTAAAGATTGGTGCCAACCTAGAGCTCAGCGTGAAGCAACGGTTGACTCAAATGCTGCATGATTATATGGAGATCTTTGCCTGGTCCTACGAAGACATGCCCGGGTTGGATACCGATATTGTGGTCCATCACTTGCCAACTAAAGAAGACTGCCCTCCAGTTAAGCAAAAAGTCCGTCGTATGCGCCCAGAGATGTCTGAAAAGATTAAAGCCGAGGTTATGAAGCAGTTTGATGCCGGGTTCCTTGCAGTGACTTCTTACCCTCAGTGGGTTGCTAATGTGGTGCCGGTACCTAAGAAGGACGGTAAGGTCAGAATGTGTGTCGACTACAGGGATCTGAACAGGGCCAGCCCCAAAGATGACTTCCCTCTACCTCACATTGATGTCCTTGTTGATAATACAGCTCAACACAAGGTATTCTCTTTCATGGATGGTTTCTCAGGTTACAATCAGATTAAGATGGCACCTGAAGACATGGAAAAGACTACATTTGTTACTCAGTGGGGCACCTTCTGTTACAAGGTCATGCCTTTCGGGTTGAAGAACGCTGGGGCAACCTACCAACGTGCCATGGTTGCTTTATTTCATGATATGATCCATCATGAGATAGAAGTGTATGTTGACGACATGATCGCAAGGTCCCAGACTGAGGAAGAACACCTAGATCATCTGCAGAAATTGTTTGACCGGTTGAAACTGTACAAACTGAGATTGAACCCGAACAAGTGCACCTTCGGGGTAAGGTCTGGGAAGTTACTAGGCTTCGTGGTAAGTGACAAGGGAATTCAAGTGGACCCTGCTAAGGTCAAAGCTATTCAAGAGATGCCAGTTCCCAGGACAGAAAAAGAAGTCAGAGGCTTTTTAGGACGCCTGAATTACATTGCTCGCTTCATCTCACATCTGACTGCTACCTGTGAGCCAATCTTCAAGCTGCTGAAGAAAGATCAGGTAGTACGTTGGAACGATGAATGTCAGGCTGCTTTTGACAGAATCAAGGAGTATCTCCAAGAACCACCCATCCTTATGCCACCGGTTGAAGGGAGACCTCTAATATTATATCTAACAGTGCTTGACAACTCAATGGGGTGTGTGCTGGGGCAGCATGACGAGTCTGGCCGAAAAGAGCATGCCATTTATTACCTTAGAAAAAAGTTTACCGACTGTGAGACCCGATACTCACTGCTTGAGAAAACTTGCTGCGCTTTGGTATGGGCTGCTCGCCGGCTGAGACAGTATATGCTGACTCACGCTACCTTGTTGATCTCAAAGATGGATCCTATAAAGTACATATTCGAAAAGCCTGCTCTGTCTGGGAGAATTGCAAGATGGCAAATGATCTTGACGGAATACGACATTCAGTACACAACCCAGAAGGCCATCAAGGGAAGTGTATTGGCAGACCACTTGGCACATCAGGCCGTAGATGACTATCAGTCAATGAACTTCGAGTTTCCGGATGAAAGCATCATGATAGTAACTGATTGTGAAGTACCTGGACCGGATGAAGGACCTGAACCAGGATCCCGATGGTCTATGCACTTTGACGGAGCCTCCAACGCTTTGGGAAATGGTATCGACGCCATAATCATATCGCCTCAAGGTACTCATACTCCACTCACTGCCCGACTATGCTTCAACTGTACCAACAACATGGCAGAGTATGAGGCGTGCATCATGGGTCTTCAAGCTACGATCGACCTAAGGATCAAGTTTCTAAGTGTCTTCGGAGATTCCGCTCTGGTGATCAATCAGATCAAAGGAGAGTGGGATACGAAACACCCGAACCTGATTCCTTACAGAGAATGTGTATTGACCCTGATTCCCCACTTCACAGAGATAACCTTTGAACACTTTCCAAGAGAAGAGAATCAGTTGGCGGACGCGTTAGCTACAATGTCTTCTATGTTCAAGGTCAAATGGGATAATGAGGCTCCCCGGATCATCATCTGGAAACTGGACGAACCGGCATACTGTTGCGATCTCGAGACTGAATTGGTGACTGAGAAGCCTTGGTACCATGAAGTGAAGAGATATTTGGAAGCTCAGGAATACCCTGAAGGTGCATCTGTCAACGATAAGAAGTTCCTGAGGAGGTTCGCAGCCAAGTTCTTCCTTAGCAACGACATATTGTACAAGCGAAACCATGATTCAACCTTACTGCGTTGTGTGGATAAGACGGAAGCAGAAAGGATCATGGAAGAGCTACATGAAGGGACCTTTGGTACACACTCCAGTGGACACACTATGGCTAAGAAAATCCTATGGGAAGGATACTACTGGTCCACAATGGAAGCTGACTGCTACCAACATTCTAGGACATGCCATAAGTGCCAGATTTATGCAGACAAGGTGCATGTTCCTCCCGTTCCCCTGAATGTTCTGACTGCGCCTTGGCCATTTGCAATGTGGGGCATAGACATGATCGGTGAGATTAAACCTACGGCATCTAATGGGCATCGCTTCATCCTAGTGGCAATTGATTATTTTACGAAGTGGGTCGAGGCAGCATCCTATGCCACGGTAACCAAGACTGTTATGGCACGGTTCATTCGGCATAATCTGATCTGTCAGTACGGCGTCCCAGAGAGAATCATTACAGACAACGGTACCAATCTGAACAACAAGATGATCGCTGAGCTCTGCGAGCAGTTCAAAATACAGCACCACAATTCTTCTCCTTACAGACCGAAGATGAATGGGGCTGTAGAAGCAGCAAATAAGAACATCAAGAAAATCGTGCAAAAGATGACAGTGACTTATAAAGATTGGCACGAGATGTTACCGTTCGCTCTACATGGGTACCGTACCTCAGCTAGGACGTCAACCGGGGCAACTCCTTTCTCTCTGGTTTATGGTATGGAGGTAGTCTTGCCGATCGAAGTGCAAATACCCTCTCTCCGGATAATGAAGGATGCAAATCTGAACGAAGATGATTGGATCCAGACACGACTTTATCAGCTCAACCTCATTGATGAAAAGAGACTTGCTGCTATCTGTCATGGTCAAACGTATCAGAAACGGATGATCAGGGCATTTAACAAAAAGGTCAGACCACAGGAATATCGAGTTGGGGATCTGGTAATCAAGCGAATCATCCTTCCTCAGAATGATCCAAGGGGCAAATGGACCCCTACGTACGAAGGGCCATTTGTGGTTAAGCATGTGTTCTCAGGAGGAGCAATGATTCTAACCAATATGGATGGTGACGACCTTCCTCACCCCGCCAATGCAGACATAGTAAAAAGATACTACGCATAAAAAAGACCCGCTAGGCTGACATGCCTAGGCAAAAATTAGGGCTTCCCGTCGAACCAAAAGGGTTCGGGCAAAATGAAGGGATGAAATGAAAAAAATCTGTACACCTGGCAAGTCGAAAACCTGAAAAGGCGGCTTGGGCAAAAATGGGTATCCCGGTGGACTGAAAACCCGAAAGGGCGGTCCAAGCAAAAATTAGGGATAAAAGCGTAATACTATGTCTCATTGGATCACTTTGCATCTAGAATCCGGTATCTATATCAAGTTCAGACGGCATCGATCAGTCAGCTTTATCTTCGTTAAGGTCATCAAGTGATGAGACGCTCGGAGTTATAAAGGCAATAGCAGAGTTGAAACCCAGTGGATCATTCATATTTCACACAGCTGTTTTATTTTCTTTTGTACAAAATCTGTATAAACTCTTTTGTTCGGCGGCGTTCTCTTACTAGGACGTCAGCCTCTTGTACACAAAACGCCTATTTTCAGGCCATTCAAAAATCAATGCAAATATACTTTTCAGTTAAATGTGCCAATTGTTTTTCTTTTTCTGTTTTGTTTTGCGAAGAACGTCCAAGGTTCAATTTGTGATATATGCATTGACAATAATTTTCTAACTCATGAATATTTGCATACGAAACAAAGGATTAATTACAGGTGACACTAGAAACAGGGGCAATAAAGAGTTGTCTAAGCAATCTAATGGTTCTGTCCTCCAAGGTACCAAGGTAGGTTCAGCTAAAGAACATGACCAGTATATCTTAATTCCCCAGAGAGTGAGTCAGCAGTCAGTGCATTCCTCTCCAAGCAAAGTTATCAAGTCTTAAGGAAGTTGGGTATCCTCCAGCAGATCTCAACATTCCCCAGCAGCATACCTATTCGTAACAAGCATCCCCGACAGTCTTGGTCTAAAGATTGTTCCCCGGCGGCATATCAACATTCAAAGGAATCACTTCCCCCGCAGTTCAAAACTTCCCCAGGAGAGTCCAATTAGTTTCCCCAGGAAAGTTGGAATTCATCTCCCCAAGCAGTAAGCTTATCCCCAGTAGATTCTGGAAGCTTATCCCTCGCAGAGCACGAACGCGTCGTCCGGCTTTATTCAAAAAGAGTTACTTCCTTAACAGGATATAACTGGGTTATCCTCAGCCAAAAGCCACAGAAAGAGCGTCCTCGATGAAATCTTCTTACCCCCAGCGAAGTCTATTAGCACTTCCAACACAGCAAAGATATCCTCAGCAAGTTATCATCAACAACTCAGCAAAGTATCTCTCTCCCCACAGAGTATCGCTTCCCAGCATGGTCGCTAGAGTATTTTTCTCCCCGCAGAATCTTCCATTCGCCAAGTTTATTCCTCAACGGAGTCATCTTCTCCTACCGGTATTCTTGCGGTTATCATCCCCAGCGGAAGTAAAAGCTTATTCTTTAACACCAGCCCAGGAGTGACTTCCCGGCACCCGTCAAGGATTTACTTTCCTAGACGAAGACATACATTCCTAAACATCACATACATCATTATAGCATGCATAAACGCATCATATCATACAAATCTCATTTATGTTGAGAACATCATTGCTTGATCCATGTCATGCATTGCATATGACTGACTTTTACCTTTCAGGAAAGATTCAGCTAAATTCTCAATCATCTTTTAAGATCTAGACCGGTTCAGTTAATCGACTCAAAAGATTTCTTATCCAGTCCAAGGCCTTCTCTAGTCCAGCTAAATCGACTCCCAACAGATTTTTCGGATGAAGACTCAGTAGAAGTTATCAGGTTATAATTTCCTATGGTTCCCTCCCCGACGGTGCGTGAGGTGATAATTCCATTTCAGGTTATAATTTCCTATTGGTTCCCTCCCCGACGGTGCGTGAGGTGATAATTCCATTTCAGGTTATAATTTCCTATTGGTTCTCTCCCCGACGGTGCGTGAGATGTAATTCCCTTTCAGGTTATAATTTCCTATGGTTCTCTCCCCGACGGTGCGTGAGATGTAATTCCCTTTCAGGTTATAATTTCCTATGGTTCTCTCCCCGACGGTGCGTGAGATGTAATTCCCTTTCAGGTTATAATTTCCTATGGTTCTCTCCCCGACGGTGCGTGAGATGTAATTCCCTTTTAGGTTATAATTTCCTATGGTTCTCTCCCCGACGGTGCGTGAGATGTAATTCCCTATCAGGTTATAATTTCCTATGGTTCTCTCCCCGACGGTGCGTGAGATGTAATTCCCTTTCAGGTTATAGTTTCCTATGGTTCTCTCCCCGACGGTGCGTGAGATGTAATTCCCTTTCAGGTTATAGTTTCCTATGGTTCTCTCCCCGACGGTGCGTGAGATGTAATTCCCTTTCAGGTTATAATTTCCTATGGTTCTCTCCCCGACGGTGCGTGAGATGTAATTCCCTATCAGGTTATAATTTCCTATGGTTCTCTCCCCGACGGTGCGTGAGATGTAATTCCCTTTCAGGTTATAGTTTCCTATGCTTCTCTCCCCGACGGTGCGTGAGATGTAATTCCCTTTCAGGTTATAATTTCCTATGGTTCTCTCCCCGACGGTGCGTGAGATGTAATTCCCTTTCAGGTTATAGTTTCCTATGGTTCTCTCCCCGACGGTGCGTGAGATGTAATTCCCTTTCAGGTTATAATTTCCTATGGTTCTCTCCCCGACGGTGCGTGAGATGTAATTCCCTTTCAGATTATAATTTCCTTTGGTTCTCTTCCCGATACTGCAAAGATGGTAATTCCCACCAAGATTTTCTCAACGAGCATTGTTGAAGTTAAAGTCACCCAAGGTTCTCTTACTGTTCATACTGAGGTGGTAACCACCCCTGGTTCATTCATCGCCGTTTGAAGCTCCAGATCCAGCTCTTGTAACCAGGCAGGACACATCTATACTAAGCATCGGAAAACCAGCTCCTGCAACATGTCAGGTACTCATTTTTCTTTTGCAGGTATGCAGGTTCTCGCTAAGGAATCTCTTACGCGATCGACATCCAGATGGCATCTATAAGCCCATCGTCCTATTCATCAACCTCTAAATGGAATCTATAAGCCCATTTCCATCACACTGCTATTATGTGAGCGCAAATTTCTGGGCACTCTAGTGTTCAATCATCTTCTACCCTCGGATTACGAAAGGCACGTCAACCAATCTGCATCCTCAGGTCTAAGAAAATTGAACAGAGGCAACTGTTGTACCCCAAAATTTGCCCTCCCATATTCTCCAAGAAATTGCCAAGTCATGCTTCAAAATTCCCCAAGGGTTGCACAGTGCAAAGGCCTCCTAAGCAGTCAAAATTAGGGTTTGTGTTCTGATCAAGAAGATGAAGTTTCCAAAGGTCCAATCAAGTCTCACATGCCTACAAATATGGTCAAGCATCCTCATGCCAAGTTTCAAGACATTCAGCACAAAATTGCACAGTCAAAAACCCTAATTGCACTACAGTCAACTGTAGGGGCAAAATGGTCATTTGACAGTCAAAAGTTCAAATTTTTGGTCAACATATCATTTTGAAGCCACAAACATCATTTGATCAATGCTTGATCATGATTCTCAAAGATTGGCTCAAAAATCATCAAGATGCAAAAGTTTCCTTATTTGGACAGTTGAAAAAGTCAACTGTAAATTGACCAGGGCATAACTTTCACATGGATTATCAGAAAAATTCCATCCAAAGCTCATTTTGAAGATAAAGACATTTCCTACAACTCATCTTCATACTTCAAGTCCAAGAAATGCTCTCACAAAAAGTTATCAATTTCAACATTATAGGTCATTTTCAAAAGTCAACAAAAAGGGACTTTAAGTCAAAGGCCATAACTTGAGATTGGTAAATCAAAATGACATGGGACAAAATAAATTGGTTAGAGGACTCAAAGACCTTTCCAAAATGTCCAAGAACATGAGCAAAGCTTAAAAATTGAGCAAGTTATGCCTTGTGGAAGTTGGGAAATTTTTGGATATTTTGAAAAGTCAACATTGATTCAAATGACCTAAAATTGCTAATGGGCCCATTTTCTTCCATAATTCATCATCCATGGCATGTGCACGACCACTTGGCCCAAAGGGAAGTATTTCTTCATTTTTTATTTATTTATTTGAATTTTTATTTATAATAATTCATTTAAATCAAATTAAATACATGGAAAATATTTAACCTAAGTTTTACAATCCTTTTTTGCATGAAATCTACTCAATAATTCGTGCATAATTGAATAGGGAAAGATTTGGATTGATTGGATCATGATTGGTACAAAATTGCATGAAAAAGATTGGAAAAAATATGATTGAAAATCAAATCTCAAAAATCATGAATACAAGAGATTCTGATCAAATTTGTTGACCTAATCTATTCATACATAAGCATAGAACGAAAACCTAATGCCATAGACCAGAAAAGCTGCACAAAACCCCATTATCAAACTTGAATTTTTTTGCAAGAAACTCAATTCTGAAAACCACATTCTAGGGCGATTCAAGGCACGATTTTTGTTTCATTAGCTTGCTGAAGCTTCACTGAACGATTCCCAATCAAAAACATTCATCAAAACCTCAAGAATCGGTATACAGAACTTAAAATATTTCATGAAAAATGCATATTCGTGTTTTGATTTACAGGCATCCTCATGACATTTTGTTCATTGATTCATACTCCTTATGCAATTCTGAAGCTAACCCATGTGTTTGATTGAATTTTTGCAAGCTATATACGATTTCACCATTGTCAATTTTTAGGGTTTACAGGATTCCAAATTAGGGATTTTAAAACAAGGAAAAATTGGACCATAAGAATGAGACCATTCACTTCAGCATACTCAGACGATCATGAACCTATACTCGCGCTCAATTTATGAGCACCTAATGGCTAATCGCTATTTTTCCATAGATGGCCTAGGAGAACGCTAACAAAACCGTTGCCTGTTTCTTTGTATTTTCAGGAAAATAAAATCAATGAAGAAGACGATGTGTTGGCCAGCGATGATTGGTCCTTTTGAAATTTCGCGCTAAAAAGTACTAACGCATGTTTGTTGTTCTTAAAATATTTGTTTGTTCTTTATTATACAACACGCGCATTCAGCACGATTGGCAAGGCATAAGACTGGTGATGTTCAGGACCTGGGTTCGATCCCAGGTCCCCACCCTTTCCATATAATTTTTTTCAAATGATATTCATGTGCAGGCATAATGTTGTGGTCCATTGTACATCCTCAAAAAATCAACATCCACCTGTCCAGTTGCATCAAATCAAAGGTCCAGATCCAAGGCACATGGTAGTCCCAGTCAACGCGCCAGCATGCTCCCTGGAGAAAGTCAAACGGGCCAAGTTTAATGGGCCAGATTACTAAACTTTAACCTCCATGTTGGGGACTACAACCCCCCTAGGTTTGCAATGTTATTTTTATTTTATTAATTCTATTTTCTTTTAGTCATTATTTGTTTAATTAATTAATTATTTTCATAAAAAAAAAACAACACAAAACAATTAAAAAATCAGAAAAGAATTAAAATAATAAATATTTTTATTTCTAGTATTTTCATAAATAAATGCATATAATTAAATTTAGTGTAAATTAGGGTAATTTAATTTTAATACTTTTAATAAAAATCTAAAAAACATAGAATTAGGGTTTAATTAATAATTTTTCATCCTTTTTATTTTTCTTTCATAAATAATTAAATAGTTAAATATTTATTTTTATAATTAAATTTGTATATAAAAATTAGGATTAATTTTAGGTTAAAAACTTCAATATTTTTCTTAATAAATTAAAAATAATTAGAATTAGGGTTAGCATCTTATTTTAATTTTAATTAACTCTCTCTTTTCATTTAAATCCTAAAATATTAAAAAATACCAAAAACATCTCCTTCTCTTTTTAATTAATTAATTCCATTAATTTTAATTTTGCAAAAAGGGTCCAACGCCCTCGTTTCGGTTTAATTCTTATTCGCATATTTATTTTATTTCTTTATAGTATTTATGTATCTCTCCCAAGGCCATGTAACCTTTTAATTTTCTCGCACTTTTCTTTGCTTTCTCTATTTTCCTGTCAAATTGGGTCCTGGTTAAAATTTGGCGATGTGGACCCGCGCCTTTGTAATAGTTTAGGAACTTTATATTTCTCGCAATTTTTAACTATTAATAATGACATGAAAGAATGTATGGACAAAAAGTAAAAACAAACGTTAGAACACCAATAACATGAAAAGACAAAAATAGATGAAAACGACACACAAATCGCACACACCACCCCTAGGGTACGCCTCACTGTTGCCTTGCCTCGAAAGGTGGTCGTCGAGTAGAGGATGTCTTAGTAAGTCCTCATGATCCGGGAACCTGGCATGAGGGTAGCTTCTAAGGTGTCTTCCCATTGCTCTGGTGATCACCATGTCCCGAACCTCGAATTGACCCGAACACCTCCAACGGTGGTGCTACCTACCTCTCAATGGTGGGATGGCACTACTTTAAAGGACATCTACACAGACGAATTCCTTAGGGTAGGTAGACGACTCTAGATACTTGCTCTAAATTTCAAAACAAATTCAAAAACACTTTTCACACCGACACCTTTTCAAAAAGCTTTCGAAAGCAATTTTTCAAACACTCTTGAGGACCGATACAAGAGTCGAACTGGAATTTTCAAAGAAACTTTTAAAAACCCACAGTTGAAAAGCAAACAAACCACTTTTGAAAACGCAAATGAGCAAGTATCTAAGAGCCCATGGATAACCATGGATAGAAAGGGTGCTAATACCTTCCCTTTCTATAATCTACCTCCCGAACCGAGAGCAATCTCTTTAATGAATTTTTATGTGCTTTTGTCCTTTCCATTTGGAGAAAATAAAAGACGGTGGCGACTCTTGCTTCCGCGACATTTCGCGAACCAGCGTTAAACAGTCAGTTCCAGATCCACCGATCACACTGATACTCTACTATGTGAGTGCAAATTTCCGGGCACTCTAGTGTTCAATCACCTTCCACCTTCGGATCACGAAAGGCACGCAAGTCAATCTACATCCTCAGGTCGAAGAAGATTGAACAGGGGAAACTGTTATACCCCAAAATTTGCCCTCCCATATTCTTCAAAGTTTTGACAAGCATCATCTAAATTTGCTCAAGTCTACTCAAGGGTTGCACAGTCAAACCATCCTCCTAAGCCAGTCCAAATTAGGGTTTTGGTTCTTGCAAGGAAGTTGAGGTTTTCAAGGGCTCAATCTAGTCCCATATGCTCATATACATTGTCAAGCACCTACATGTCAAGTTTCAAGGCTCACAAGGTCAAGTTGCACAGTCAAAAACCCTAAATTGCTTCACAGTCAACTGTAGGGGCAAAATGGTCATTTGACAGTCAAAAGTCAAAAATTTTGGTCAACATCTTATTTTGAAGCCACAATCATCATTTGGTCAAGTCTTGACCATGATTTCACAAGAATGGCTCAAAAATCATCAAGATGCAAAAGTTTCTATTTTTGGACAGCTGAAAAGTCAACTGTAACTTGACCAAGGCGTAACTTTTTCATGGATCATCAGAAAAATTCCATCCAATGCTCATTTTGAAGGGGAGGACATTTCCTACAACTCATCTTCACATTCCAAGTCCAAGAAATGCTCTCACAAAAAGTTATCAATTTCAACATTATAAGTCATTTTCAAAAGTCAACAAAAAGGCACTTTAAGTCAAAGACCATAACTTGAGATTGGTAAATTCAAATGACATGGTACCAAAGGCATTGGTTAGAGGACTTCAAGACCTTTCCAAAATGTCCATGAACATGTTCATATGATCAAAATTGAGCAAGATATGCATTGGAGAAGTTGGGAAATTTTTGTGAAATGGCAAAAGTCAACTATCCTTGAAACTTCATTTTTTGACAAAAGGGCCCACTTTCTTCCACTTGATTCAGCCTTGTCATGCCACCCACGTGTCCCATGACCAATTACAAGACCAAACATTTATTTTTTCATTTTTATTTAATTTTTGTGGATTTAATTCATTTTAATCCATAATAATTCAAATAAAATCAAAAAAATGAATTAAATGATATCTTGTGGTTTGAATGACTTTCATGTGTCATAATACACCTACCAATTTCGTGCTAAGGCCATTTTAAGCATGAAAATTCAAATTTGAACAAAATTGGAAAATGCTTTAATGGTGGTTATGAAGAAATCCAAAAACATCATTGCACAAGGTTAAGGCTCTTAATGTTGACTTATTCTCATTGATACATACATATGCAAGTGTTCCATACAGTATTCACGACCTAGAGCTCATTGAAACGGCAAAACAAATTCCAAAAACTTGAAGAAAAGTTGAAAACTGAATTCTCACTTGCAGGCCAATTCGAACCATTTTCTTATTTCCAATACATTGCTGGACCTTCCAGAAACAATTTGCAACCAAGAACAAGTTCTAACACTCAAAGAATCATCCACAACAAGTCCCACGGTTTGAATATTTTTCCATAATCGCATATCCTTATTCATGCATTTTTAACCTTTTTTTTGGATTGATTTGTGTTAATAGGACCATACTGAAGCTATTGGTATGATTCAATTTGATTATGGTGCTCTGAATTAAAAAACACCATTGAAGCAACCTAGGGTTTCAAAGCTTGGATTTTAGGGCTTTGCACATACAGAAAAATTGGACCTTGAGACGTATATGGTTGAATTCGTCAAGGCCAGACGGATTCAACCCAACCGTCGCACCTTTTTTATATTACCTGTAGCCCTAATCGCTATTTTGGACGTTTGCATTTTATGGGGGTTTAAAACCCCCGTTATTTGTTTGTTTTTGTTCCAGGAAATGCGAAGAAGATGATTACATGGAAGAACATGGTTGGTCCATTCAAATGAGATGCACGCGTTTTTAGTTTGGTAGCATTGGAAATGATTATTGCATATATTAATTCATGTTTGTTTTATTGATGACTGAAACAAAGTGGTGGAGTGGCTGGCAACGTGCTTGGTAATCATTGGGACCTGGGTTCGATTCCCAGGTCCCCCAATTTCCTTGTTTCCATTTTTTCTCAACGTATTCCTGTGCAGGCTTCTAAAGGTGGTACACCATGTGCCCTGACGCTTCAGTATGCCAAGTGTCTACAAACAACAATCCAGTGGCCAGGAAATGATGAGCACCATGCTTTTTAGTCAACCATACACACATGATTCCAGGAGTCAACGCGACTTTGTGTTTAATGGGCCTCACAATTCCAGACTTCACACCTCCATTGGGCCATCAACACCCCCTTTGGTTTCTATTTTTTTCTTTCTATTTTTCTTTTTCTTTTTTTATATTATTTATTCTTAGTATTTAATTAATTAACATAATTAACATTTTCACAAGTAAAAATTCAGAAAAAATAAAAAAAATGTAAATATTTTATTTTTATTAATTTCACTTAGGTAATTATTTTGTAAATAAGCATTAACTCAAATTAATTAGTTTAATTAGTTTAATTTTCACCTTTTCTATAATAAATAAAAACAATTTAGAATTAGGTTTTCTTTTTGGCTTTTAACTTCTTTTATTTTTTATTTCCATTAAAAATATAAAAAAAAAACATAAAAACTTTTTTTCTTTAATTAATTAATTAATTAGTTATTAGTTTTAATTCCATTAATTACAAAAAAGACAAAAATTTAATTCTTTTCTTAAAAGGGTCAATACCCTAAGGACATTCCCGATTAAATTTCTATTAGCGCGCATTAATTTATTTTCATTATATTTATGTAACTGCTTCTGGAAATGTAATAGTTAAATAAGACCTCTTTTACTGCTTTCTTTAATTTTCTACATTTACTTTTCAAAACGGGTTATTATTTTTGGCGATGTATAGACCCGCGCCTTGTAATAATTAGATTTATCTTTCCGCAATTTACTTTCCGCACTCCTAACTGCTAATATGCCTGCAAGAATGTATGTAAATAAAATCAATCCGTAGCTCACAAATAACATGTACAAGATAACCTTAACTGAAAAACAACACACAAAACACATGCCACTTCTAGGGTACGCTTCACTGGTTGCCTCGAACGTGATCATCAAGTATAGGGTGTCTTAGAGGTCGCCCTCCTGTCTAAGATCCAGTTGCCTCAAAACGGTTGCCTCGGATAAAAGGATCTAGGACATTAGGGTTACCGCTAAGGTGTCCTACCATTGCTTCGGTGACCACACATGTTCCTCATAATCGAATTGAGCCGAATACCTCCAACGATGGTGCTACCTACCTCTCAATGGTGGGATAGCACTATCTAAAGGACTCTTACACAGCTTAATTCCTTAGAGTAGGTAGATTCTCTTAAGTACTTGCTCTTTTCAAACAAACAAAAACAACTTTTCGCACCCGCACTTTCTAAAAGTTTTCAAACAAATTTTTCACACACTCTTGAGGACAGATACAAGAGTTACTTAGAAATTTTTCAAACTAAACTTTTTCAAAACCCACACACACTTGAAAAGCAAACAAATTTTGAAAACATAAGAGCAAGTACCTAAGAGCCCGTGGATAACCACGGATAGAAAGGGTGCTAACACCTTCCCTTTCTATAAATCTACCTCCCGAACCGAGAAACATTCTCGAATAAGGAATTTTGCTGTGCTTTTGTCCTTTCCATGTTGGAGAACATAAAAGACGGTGGCGACTCTTGCTTACCGCAACATTTCGCGAAACCAGCTTAAAAACAGTCAGTTCTATTTCCACCGATCACACCTGTGGTTTCAGACAATGAGACGGACTTCGACGAGGACCAGTATCCTCCTACTGAAGATAGATACAAGCAGTTGGAAGACCGGTTGAGCACGATGGAAGTTCAGAAGGTTACTGGTCTGGACTTTTGTGACTTGGGTCTGTCATCTGGGGTGGTAATTCCCCACAAGTTTAAAGCACCAGCCTTTGCTAAATACGATGGAGTTTCTTGCCCAAAGTTGCACCTCCGTTCATATGTTAGGAAGATTCAGCCATACACTGCTGACAAGAACCTATGGATCCACTTCTTTCAAGACAGTCTCTCAGGGACTCAACTTGAATGGTTTTACCAGCTGGAAGGAGCTAGTATCCGTAATTGGGAAGACTTGGCTGCTGCTTTCTACAAGCAGTACCAATACAATGCTGACCTCGCTCTCACGCATACCCAACTTTAGGGTATGTCAATGGGTGTGGGCGAAGGTTTCAAAGATTAGGCTCAGAAGTGGAGGGACCTCGCTGGAAGAGTGCAACCACCCTTGGCTGATAGGGAACTAGTGGATATGTTTCTGGGGACCTTGTCTGGTCCATATTTTAACCATCTGATTGGATGTTCTTCGTCCGGGTTCATAGAGCTGATTATGACCGGGGAAAGGATTGAGGCTGGTATCAAATCCGGTAAAATACAGAAGGGTGCTTCGTCGAGCACTGAGAAGAAGCCTTTTAAGAAGGAGTCCAGTGTTGTTTACAGTTCAAAAAGTCAGAATAGACCTGAACGCCGCCAAGCTGTCAATGCGGTGGTTATTTCAAGACCTGCTGTTGCTCCTCAGCAAAACAATCATCCAAGGGATGAGAGGCCGCGAAGACAATTCACTCAGCTCAACATGACTTTATCCCAAATTATGCCGCAGTTATTGAAAACCAACTTGGTGATTCTGAAGGAGGCCCCGAAGACTCCCAACACTACATCACCCATGTACGATCCGAATGCCCGTTGTGCTTTTCACTCCGGTAGCCCGGAGCATGACACATATAACTGCTGGGTTTTAAAGAACAAGGTACAGGATCTGATTGATGCTAAGGAAATTCAGTTCGCAGTGCCGGAAAAGCCAAATGTCATAACGACACCTATGCCCAAACACGACGCAGGAGTGAATGCTATTGGGGATGACGATGATGAAGAGTTTGATATTGACAGTTGGATATACCCGACTGCTGATGGTGGATCAAGAAATTGGACGGCAAAGGACTTCGTCCCAATTTCTTTTATTACCCAGTAATGAGACTTTTGTTTTGAATTTGTAACAAACAATGTTTTAAACTTTATGGCCCGGTGTCTTACCCGGGGCACCGTGGCTTCATTTGTGAGGGCTTTATGCGTGTCATCTACATATATCATTAATAAAAGCATTGGACATTTCTTGCATTTCAAATTTTGCGCTCCTTGTTTTTCTTTTATCATATATTGCAAAACAACTGTTTTACACACACTCACATATACAGGTCTACATCCACTCTGGATCTCACTGGTAACGACTCTGCTACTGCCAGTTATGACTTCGAAAGTCCGATCAACTTAGCCGAAGACGAAGGTGAAGATGATTGTGAAGTGCCTGGTGAACTTTCTAGACTACTACTTTAGGAAGAGAGGGCCATACAGCCGCACGAAGAGCCGGTGGAATTAGTGAATCTGGGTACAGAGGTAGACAAGAAAGAGGTAAAGATCGAGCAAATCTGGAAGCTAGTGTTAAGCAACGGTTAATTCAGATGCTGCGAGACTACGTTGAGGTCTTTGCCTGGTATTATGAAGATATGCCTGGGTTGGATACCGATATTATGGTTCACCGATTGCCTACCAAGGAAGAATGTCCTCCAGTAAAGCAGAATGTCTGCCGAATGCACCCGGATATGTCTGAGAAAATCAAGGCTGAAGTTATGAAACAGTTTGACGCCGGTTTTCTAACAATTACTTCTTACCCACAGTGGGTTGCCAACGTGGCTCCAGTGCCGAAGAAGGATGGTAAGGTTCGAATGTGTGTTGACTATATGGATCTGAACAGGGCAAGCCCCAAGGATGAGTTCCCTCTGCCTCATATCAATGTTCTGGTTGACAACACCGCTCAACATAAGGTCTTCTCCTTTATGGATGGTTTCTCCGGTTATAATCAGATTAAAATGGCTCCCGAAGACATGGAGAAGACGACCTTTGTTACTCAATGGGGCACCTTTTGCTACAAGGTCATGCCTTTCGGATTGAAAAATGCTGGGGCAACGTATCAACGCGCCATGGTCGCTTTGTTCCATGACATGATCCATCATGAGATTGAGGTATACATCAACGACATGATCGCAAGGTCCCAAACTGAGGAAGAACATCTGGACCACCTTCAGAAGTTATTTGACAGGTTGAAGTTGTACAAGCTGAGGTTAAACCCGAACAAGTGCACCTTCGGGGTGAGATCTGGTAAGCTACTGGGTTTCGTCGTAAGCGATAAAGGTATTCAGGTGGATCCTGCAAAGGTGAAGGCTATACAGGAAATGCCAGCTCCCCGAACAGAAAAAGAAGTCAGAGGGTTTCTGGGACGTCTGAACTACATTTCCCGATTCATCTCGCACCTGACTGCTACTTGTGAGCCAATCTTTAAGTTGCTGAAGAAAGATAAAGTGGTAAGATGGAACGATGAATGTCAGGCCGCTTTCGAAAGGATCAAAGAATATCTCCAAGCGCCACCTATTCTGATGCCTCCAGTTGAAGGGAGACCTTTGATCTTATACTTGACAGTACTCGACAACTCAATGGGGTTCATGCTGGGGCAGCATGACGAGTCTGGCCGAAAAGAGCATGCTATTTATTACCTTAGCAAAAAGTTTACCGAATGTGAGACCCAATACTCACTACTCGAGAAAACTTGCTGCGCTTTGGCATGGGCTGCTCGCCGGCTGAGACAGTATATGCTGACTCACACCACCTTGTTGATATCAAAGATGGATCCAATCAAGTATATCTTCGAGAATCCTTCCTTATCCAGAAGAATAGCAAGATGGCAGATGATCTTGACTGAGTATGACATCCAATACACGACTCAAAAGGCGATCAAGGGAAGTATGTTAGCAGATCATTTGGCACATCAGGCAGTAGACGATTACCGGTCTATGAACTTTGAATTCCTGGATGAGAATATCATGATAGTGACCGACTACGAAGAACCTGGACCAGATGAAGGACATGAGGAGGGATCCCGATGGTCTATGTACTTTGATGGAGCTTCGAACGCTTTGGGTAATGGCATTGGCGTCGTGATCATATCTCCTAAAGGCTCTCATACTCCGTTTACCACCCGACTATGTTTCAACTGCACCAATAATATGGCGGAGTATGAAGCATGCATTATGGGTCTTCGAGCAGCAATTGACCTAAGGATTAAGTTCTTAAGTGTGTTCGGAGATTCTGCTCTCGTGATCAGTCAGATCAAAGGCGAGTGGGATACGAAACACCCAAAAATTATTCCTTACAAAGAGTATTTGTTGACGTTGCTTCCACACTACAAAGAGATAACCTTTGAACACTTCCCTAGAGAGGAGAATCAGTTGGCGGACGCGCTAGCTACGATGTCTTCTATGTTCAAAGTCAATTGGGACAACGAGGCTCCCCGAATTATCATTGAAAGGTTGGACGAACCTGCACATTGTTGCGACATTGAGACTGAAGAGGTAACATAAAACCCTAGTTTCATGAGGTAAAGAGGTATCTTGAAGCTCAGGAGTACCCCGAGGGTGCATCTGTTAATGATAAGAAGTTTCTAAGGAGGTTCGCGGCGAAGTTCTTCATCAGCAATGACATCCTTTACAAGCGCAAGCATGATTCAACCATACTGCGATGTGTGGATAGAAAGGAGGCAGAAAGGATCATGGCAGAGTTACATGAAGGTACTTTCAAAACTCATTCCAGTGGACACACCATGGCAAAGAAAATCCTTCGGGCAGGATACTTTTGGTCCACTATGGAAGCCGAATATTATCAGCATTCTCGGACATGTCACAAGTGCCAAGCCTATGCTGATAAGGTGAACATACCTCCAGTACCTCTGAATGTCTTGACGGCACCTTGGCCTTTTGCAATGTGGGGCATTGATATGATCAGCGAGATCAGACCTACAGCGCCCAACGAGCATCATTTTATCCTGGTAGCTATTGATTACTTTACGAAGTGGGTTGAAGCAGCTTCCTTTGCTACTGTAACCAAGAACTTCGTGGCACGGTTCATTCGGCATAATCTGATTTTCCGATGTTGTACCCCAAAATTTTCCCTCCCATATTTCTCAAGACATGTCAAGAATCATCTCCAAGATTGTTCAAGATGGCTCAAGAGTTGGACAGTCAAATCACCTCCTAAGGAAGTCAATTCAAAATTAGGGTTTTGTGTTGCATCAAGGTCCTTGCATCCAAATGGCCTCAAGTTCTCCCCAATGTCCTAATATGTTCTCAAGTTCATCCATGTCAAATTTCAAGCCTTGCAGAGAAAGTTTGGTCAGTCAATTGCTCAAGAAGTCCAAAAATCGACTGTGCTAGGGCAAAAGTCAACAGTGACCTAAATACAGTCAAACCTCAATATTTTTTGCCAACATTCTCATTTTGAAGGATATTTCATCATTTTATCAAGGGTTGATCATGATTCATCAAGGATTGCTCAAGATTCATCAATATTCAAAAGTTGCTAAATTAGGGTTTTGTAGGAAAAGTCAACTCAACTTTGACCAAGCATAACTTTCTCATACTTTATGAGAAATGACTCATCCAAAGCTCATTCTGAAGAGGATGCAATTTCCTACAATCCATATTCACACCCCAAGATCAAGAAATACTCTCACAAAAAGTTACAAATTTGGACATTATAGGTCATTTTTGAAAGTCAACAAAAACACCTTTTTTGACAAAGCTTATAACTTGAGCATGGAATATCAAAATGAGATGAGACCAAAAAGGTTGGTTAGAGGACATATCAAGGTTTCGAAAAAGTCCAAGAACACTTCCAAAAGTTCAAAATTGAAGAAGGTATGCATTGTTGAAGTTGGGCATTTTTCCAAAATTGCCAAAAGTCAACCATCCTAAAAACTCCAATTTTTGACAAAAGGGCCCACTTTTTTCCACTTGATATGGTCTTGTCATGCCACACACGTGTCCCATATTTGATTTCATGACCAATCATTCATTTTTCTATTTTATTTAATTTTTATTGATTTAATTCATTTAAAATCAATATTAATTCAAATAAAATCTAAAAATTGATGGAATGAGATCTTTGTGATCATTACAGCTTGCAAATATCATGATACACCCAGTCAAACTCGTGCCAAGTCAAAACATGCACAAAATCTTGGATTTGAGGCAAATTTGGAAACCTTATCAATGGCGATCAAATCAAATCTCCATTCATCAATTCTTATGGATTCAAGCCCAAGTTTTGACCTAAATTGATTCCCTTATACACACACAAGTGAGGCATAGCAAGCACACGACCTAGGCATTGCAGAAACGGCCAAACAAAGTTTGAGAAAAAGCTTGAGAACTTAGAATCTGAAATCCACCTTAGAGCACGATTCAAAGCCAAATCTCCACACAACTCTCTTGCTGGCAATCCCCTGAAGCGAAAGCAATCAGAACCAAGCCATATCATCGCCTGAAACGCCCTGTAAGTCATCACGAACATGGCTCTGAACATGGCATCGTAAATCTGTTCTCTTGCATCTTTTTGCCATTTTTTTGTGCAATCGTGCTTAACATCAAATTTCTAACATGTTTGCATTATTCAATTTGATTTTCATAGCCTGTATTGTAATGCCCGAACCTAGGGTTTTCTTGTGTTGTTTTTAGGCGTTTGAGTTACAGGAAAAATTGAGAATAATGATGGGTATAGAGATGATCAGGGAAGAGAGACGAATGCAGTGATGGTCTCCATTGGCGTTTATATGGCCTGTAGCTCATTATAGGACGATGCCATGGATTTTGTTGCAGAATAAAATCCGCAGGAAAAATTGCAGTCTTCGTTGAAGAAGACGAAGACGTGTCCCTGCTTGATTGGCCAGTTCAAACTATTGGCGCTTATTTTTTTATTCTAGGATTAGTGCGTTGTTTTACATATAATATTTGTTGCTTATTCTAATAACAAAAGCATGCACTAGTTGAGTTGGCAAGCAGGTGAGTGGAAAACCAATGGGACCTGGGTTCGAATCCCAGGTCCCCCCAAAACTTTGTTGAATTTTGTTTTCAGGCAATTCCATGCAGCGCTCAAAGCAGGGCTCACCATATGCCTCATGGATCCAGGGGCCAGATGGCCTCTAGGCCAAATCCAAGGGTCCATATTTGTAAGCTCACCATACTCTCCAGTCAATGCATGCGTCTGAGATCTTGGAAAGTCAAACAAGGCTGAACGTTAATGGGCTAAACAAATGCTGATTCCACCTCCAAAATTGGGCCCAAACCCCCTGGGTTTATTTTTTTCCTATTTCTTTTTTTTAGTTAATTGTTTCATTAATTATTTTCATTATTACTAACTAATATATTTTTCTTAATAAAAATCAGAAAACATAAAAAATAATATTTTTAATTTCACTATTTCATTATTTTTGTAAATAAATATTAACATAATTTATTTAGTTTTAAATAGGTTAACATTAATATTTTTGCAATATATTAAAATCAATTTAGAATTAGGGTTTTTAATAACTTTTAACCATTTTTATTTTATTTCCTAAAATATAAAAAAAAATCCAAAAAATGTCTATTTTTTAATTAATTTAATTAGTAGTTTAGGTTTAATTTCCATTTAATTCAAAATAACAAAAAAATATGCTTTCTTTAACAAAAAAGGGTCAAAACCCTAAAAATACTCCGATTTAATTTTCTCGCACGCATGTTATTTTTATCCAATAATGTAATTGCTTCGGGAATGTAATAGTTTTTAAATTAGGACTTTATTTATTTATCGCTTTCTTTTATTTTTTCCGCAATTTAAATTAAAGGGTTTGTCTTGGCGATGTAAATACCCGACGCCTTGTAATAGCTTAGATTTAATTTCCCGCAATTTAATTTCCGCAATATTAACTGTTAGATGTTTGATAATAGGGAATGCATGAAAAGATCAATCTTTAACCTAAAATAAATATAGCTCACCCATAACATGTACAGATAAAATTAACCGAACTAACACACTCGCACATGCCACTCTTAGGGTACACCTCACTTGGTTGCCTCGAACGTGGTCATTGAGTATAGGAAGTTTTAGAGGTCTCCCTCTTGTCTAAAGATCATAAGTTGCCTCGAAACGGTTGCTCGGATAAAATGATCTAAGACATTAGGGTTACCGCTAAGGCGTCCTAACATTGCTTTAGTGACCACACGTCCCTTAGTCGAATTGACCCGAAAACTCCAACGACGGTGCTACCTGCTCCTCAATAGTGGGATAACATTGTCTAAAGGAAACTTGTACAAATTAATTCCTTTTTGAGTAGGTAGATGGTTCTTAAGTACTTGCTCCTTTTAAAAACAAAACAAAACTTTTCGCACTTACACCCCTTTCAAAACAAAAACTCTTTTCAAACCCACAAACACAAAGAAAAGCAAACTTTTGAAAACACAATGAGCAAGTACCTAAGAGCCCGTGGATAACCACAAATAGAAAGGGTGCTAACACCTTCCCTTTCTATAATCTACCTCCCGAACCCGAGAAATATCTCAAAAAGGAATTTTTCTGTGCTTTCATCCTTTCCTTGTTGGATAAAATAAAAGGCGGTGGCGACTCTTGCTTACCGCGACATTTTGCGAAAACAAACGCAAACGCGAACCAACATTCCCAAACAGTCAGTTCTCATTCCCACCGATCACAGAACTGGCGACTCTGCTGGGGAATTATAATAAGTGAGGTGTACCTTAGGATTAGATCATTGTGTTTTCAATTGTATGCTTTGTATGATTTATCTTTGTAGGCTTGTATCGGAGTTTTATAGATCCTAACCCGGATCTGGGGATACCCTTTAGGTAAGTAGCAATAAACTGTGAGGGAACTGTCCGGCGTAGACCGACACGGTTGAAGCAGTAGCTACGTTGGTGTGGCACTTTAGTCTGTACCGATATCCCTTGTGTTGGAACAAGGAGAATATGGGTCTTCTAAGGGGTCATTAAGCACCAACTGACCTTAGAACCTTAAATTGACCAACTTGGCCATAGAACAGTAGCAGTATGCTACACTCATTGAGACTAAACTCTCGCGATGATTCCGGCCGCAAGAAAAGGTTGCTAAACTGGAATTATGACCGATTGAGGGTAGTCAGTGATATTGAGATCCTCTAGAACCCGATTACTATTTTTAGGATAGGTTTAGACCAACTGAACTGAAAGAGGGTAGTACCTGAGCTCCATGCCAGCCTGAAATCTAAGGGCTCTCAGTGTGACTTGTGTGCCTTTACCATGTTTTCTTTTTACGGATACTTGTGGTGTGCCTTTATCATGACATCATGACATCATAACATTGCATACATCTTTCATAAGACTAACCTATTTCAAAGACAAAAGGGTTTCATCTTTGCTCTGTTTTGTAGGTCATCATGATGCCCATGCGTAAGAATACCATCCGGATCAACTTTGTCTAAGTACCTACCTTGCTTAAAGAGTTGGTTGCCAAGATGCCTGACACTACTTCCTTCATCAGGAGGCATGGTTCTCTTCTCAGTTTGGTCACCTCTAAATTGGACGAGCAGATGATGAGTGTCCTGGTCCAGTTCTATGATCCGCTGTACCATTGTTTTACTTTTCAAGACTTCCAGCTGGTTCCTACCCTAGAAGAGTTCTCTGAGCTGCTCAGTATCTCTGTTCTGGAGTAGACCCCATTTATTGGTTGGGAAAAGACTCTTAGGCCTGAAGAAATTGCTGCAGCCCTTCATTTGACCAAAGAGGAGGTAATGGCTAATTGGGAAACTAGAAGTGGAGCTAAGGGTTTTCTGACTAAGTTCTTGGTTGGCAAGGCTAACTACTTGGGATAGCCTAGACTTTAAGGCGTTCGAGGATATTCTGGCTCTCTTGATTTATGGCTTGGTACTGTTTCCGAATCCTGACACTTTTGTTGATGTGAATTCTATAAAGATCTTCATTTCTCAGAACCCGGTACCCACTCTCTTGGGTGACATCCTTCATCAGCTCTATGCTCGTACTGCCCGAAAGCGGGGAACCTTGATGTGCTGTGCTCCTTTATTGTCGAGGTGGTTTATTTTGCACCTCCCTAAGTCAGTGCTGAAGAACAAAGAAGGAATGGGCTGAGCTTATAGGGTGATGTCTCTTTCTTATAACGACATTATCTGGACTCTCAAAGGTATGGATAAGGTGACTGTCATTGATCGCTGTGGAGAGTATCCTAATGTTCCATTGATAGGGACCCATGGAGGAATTTCTTACAACCAATGCTTAGCTCTCCGTCAGTTTGGAAGAGCCAGAAGAGAAGGACCTCATGAGATGCTGATGCCTCATATCATCTTTGATTTTCAAGGGGATAACAACGAGCAACGTCGTAGATTCATAAGGGCTTGGGACAGAGTTCACCAATCAGATCCACATGAGTTGGGTCCAAAGACTTCTCTGCCAATGGAGCCTTATCTCAGATGGGTCCACATCCGTGCCCAGAAGCTAGGTATGCCTTATGAAGCTGTCCGGCCTGTCACTCTTAAAGTTGCTAATGAAGAAGGGGTTCTTCCAACCATTCTCCACCCTTATATGCCCACTGATATTGGGGCACTGAAGAGGTCTTGGATGCAGTTGAGGGATGAACGGGATTCTTACCGAGAGAAGTTCAATGAACAAGAGCAGAAGATCCAGAGGTTGACTAGACAGTTAGAGAATGAGCGGATTCTCAATGATTATGTCCGCACTGATAAGAAGAGACCATGGGAGCATTGATGGACCTTTGATGATTTCCTTTACAGTTTTTTATTTACTTTTCAGTATTTCCATTCTTGTAACGCCTTAAGGGCAATTTGTTGAACAATTTAAATTTTGAAGTTTAAATCTAATAAAGTGTGTTTCCTTTCTTGTTTACAAATTTGAATCCCGATTGTCTTTGAAATCATAAATCATACTGTGATCGGTGGGAATGAGAACTGACTGTTTTGGAATGCTGGTTCGCGTTTGCGTTTGTTTATGCAAAATGTCGCGGTAAGCAAGAGTCGCCACTGTCTTTTATTTTATCCAACAAGGAAAGGACAAAAGCACAGAAAAATTCCTTTTTGAGATGTTTCTCGGGTTCGAGAGGTAGATTATAGAAAGGGAAGGTGTTAGCACCCTTTCTATCTGTGGTTATCCACGGGCTCTTAGGTACTTGCTCATTGTGTTTTCAAAAGTTTTCTTTACTTTGTGTTTGTGGATTTGAAGAGAGTTTTTGTTTGAAAGAGAGTCTAAGTGCGAAAAGTTTTGTTTTGTTTTTAAAAGGAGCAAGTACTTAAGAACCATCTACCTACTCAAAAAGGAATTAAACTGTGCCAATGTCCTTTAGACAATGCTATCCCACTATTGAGGAGTAGGTAGCATCGTCTTTGGAGTTTTCGGGTCAATTTGATTAAGGGACGTGTGGTCACTAAAGCAATGTTAGAACGCCTTAGTAGTAACCCTAATGTCTTAGATCATTTTTTCAGAGGCAACCGTTTCGAGGCAACTTATGATCTTTGGACAAGAGGGCGACCTCTAAAACTTCCTATACTCAATGACCACGTTCGAGGCAACCAAGTGAGGTGTACCCTAAGAGTGACATGTGCAAGTGTGTCATTTCGGTTAATTTTTATCTGTACATGTCAATGGTTATCTATGTTGATTTTAAGTTCATACATTTGATCTTGTCATGCATTCCCTATTATCAAACATCTAACGGTTTATAGTTGTGGAAATTAAATTTGCGGAAATTGAATCTAAACTATTACAAGGCGTCGGGTATTTACATCGCCAAAAACAACCCTTGAAATTAAAATGCGGAAAGTAAATAAAAGCGATAAATAAATAAAGCCCTAATTTAAAAACTATTACATTCCCGAAGCAGTTACAATATTGGATAAAAAATAATACGCGTGCGAGAAAATTAAATCGGAGCATTTTTAGGGTTTTGACCCTTTTTATTAAATAAAGCATATTTTTTGTTATCTTGAATTAAAATGGAAATTGTATCTAAGTTAATCAATTAATCAATTAAATGAAAATATTTTTGGGTTTTTTATAATTAAGGAAATAAAATAAAATGATTAAAAATGTTAAAACCTAATATTCTAGTTAATTTTAATTTATTGCAAAAAATTGTTAAAAATTATACCTAATTAAAAACTAAATAAATTGATGATTGTTTATATACAAAAAATAAAATAATGAAATTAATAAAAATATTATTTTTTAGGTTTTCTGATTTTATGAGAAAAATTAATGGGTTAGTAATTAATTAAAATAATAATAATAAAATAATAAATAAAATAGGAAAATAATGAAAGAAAATAAAAAGAAGAGCAAACTCAGGGGGTTTGGGCCCAATTTTGGAGGTCTGACTTGCAATTTCCAGGCCCATTTTCGTCCAGCCTAGTTTGACCTTTGTGATTCCATAGGCGCATGTTGACCAGGGTTCATGGTGAACCTTCAATCTGGATCATTGGATTTGCCTTGTGGGCCACTTGGCATTTGAGATCTGGAGGCATATGATAATCCACGCTTGCTGAGTCACGTGGAATAACTTGAAACAAAATTGTAACAAAGTTTTGGGGGATCTGGGATTCGAACCCAGGTCCCAAGGGGTTTTTCCACGCCTCTCTCACCAACTCAACTATGCTGCATATTTGTTATTGGAATAAGAAGTAAATATAATATGTGAAAAACAATTAACTATGCTGGAATTAAAAAACGCGCTAAACACATTTGAATGGACCAATGGCGCATGGACACGTTATCATCTTCTTCAACAAATCCCTGGTTATTTACCTGCGGATTTTTATCCGCAGGAAGATTCGTGGGATGTCTCAAAAATCTTTCCCAGGCCATATAAACGCAAGCTAAGGGTACCAATGTGATCGTCTCTCTTCCCTGAGCACGAATATGGCCATGGTTTGCCTTGATTGTACCTGTGCCAAGAATGCCTAAAAACAACACAAGAAAACCCTAGATTCGGGTATCATGATACAGGCTCTGAAAATAAAATTGAATATTGCCAAAATGTTCAAAGTCAAACAACAAACACAAATATGCAAAGATTTTAATGAAAGGATGCAAGAATTAGAGACTTGGATTTCATGTTCAGAGCTTGGTTCGTGGACACTTACAAAGAGTTTTAGGTAATGAGAAGGCTTGGTTTTGATTGGTATCGCTTCAGGGGATTGCCAGCAAGAGATCAGTGTCCAGCTTTTTGTTTGAATCGAGCTCTAATATTGATTTTGATCTCACACTTTTTCACACTTTTTCCAAACTTTGTATGGAAGTTTCTGCAGTGCTTTAAGCATGTTCTTGGTCTCTAATGCTTGTGTGTACATAAAGGAATGAATTAGGTTAATCACTTGGGCTTGAATCCATAAGAATTGAATATTGGAGATTTGATTTTGATCACCATTATCAAGTTTCCAAAAATATGCCAAATCTGATTTTTTATGCATGAAAAGGCTTGATACAAATTTGATTTGATGAATCATGATAATTGAAAGCTGCAATGACCCAAGAATCTCATTACATCAATTTTTAGATATTATTTGATTTAATATTGATTTAAAATGAATTAAATCAATAAAAATTAAATAAAAATAGAAAAATAAATGAATGGCCATGAAATTAAAGATGGGACACGTGTGTGGCATGACAAGACCATATCAAGTGGAAAAAAGTGGGCCCTTTTGTCAAAAATTGGAGTTTTTGAGGATAATTGACTTTTGGCAATTTTGAAAAAATGCCCAACTTCAACAATGCATAACTTCTTCAATTTTGAACTTTTGGAGGTGTTCTTGGACTTTTTAGAAACCTTGAGATGTCCTCTAACCAACTTTTTTGGTCTTATATCATTTTGATATTCCATGCTCAAGTTATAATCTTTGGAAAAAAAAGGTGATTTTGTTGACTTTCAAAAATGACCTATAATGTCCAAATTCGTAACGTTTTGTGAGAGCATTTCTTGATCTTGGGGTGTGAATATGGATTGTGGGAAATTTCATCCTCTTAGAAATGAGCTTTGGATGGGTCATTTCTAATAAAGTATGAGAAAGTTATGCTTGGTCAAAGTTGAGTTGACTTTTCCTATAAAACCCTAATTTAACAACTTTTGAATCTTGATGAATCTTGAGCAATCCTTGATGAATCATGATCAACCCTTGATCAAATGATGAATTATCCTTCAAAATGATAATATTGACAAAAAATCTTGAAGTTTGACTGTATTTGGGACACAGTTGACTTTTACCCTAGCGTAGTCGATTTTTGGGCCTCTTGAGCAATTGACTGACCAAACTTCCTCTGCAAGGCTTTAAATTTTAAATGGATGAACTTAAGAACATATTAGGACATTGGGGATCACTTGAGGTCATTTGGATGCAAGGACCTTGATGCAACACAAAACCCTAATTTTGAATTGACTGCCTTAGGAGGTGATTTGACTGTCCAACTCTTGAGCAATCTTGAACAACTTGGAGATGATTCTTGACATGTCTTGAGAAATATGGGAGGGAAAATTTTGGGGTACAACAGTTGCCCCTGTTCAATCTTCTTAAACCTGAGGATATAGATTGGCGTTCGGGCCTTTCGTGATCCGAAGGTGAAAGATGATTGAACACTAGAGTGCCCAGAAATTTGCACTCGCATGAAGTTGTATCAGCCTTGTGATGTCGGGAATGGGCTTACAGATGCCATTTGGAGATTGATGATGGGAGATGGGATTAAAGATGCCATCTGAAGGGGTGTCGATCGCGTAAGAGATTCCTTAGCGAGAGCTTGTATACTTATTGTTGAGGGAGATTCCGCTGGGGAATGCTGTTCTTTATCTTAGGAGAAATAGAACTTCAGGAGCTTCGGTCGTCCGTTATTCTACTGGGGAATCATCTCTGTTGAATTTTAGGAGCTTTGGTCGTCCGTTATTTTATTGAGGAATCATCTTTGTTGAAGAGGTGAGAGTGAACTACTATCTGGTCGTGACCCAGGCTTCATAGTGATAAGGCCGACTGCTATCTGGTTGTAATCCAGGCTTTATAGTGACTTACTGGGGAGATGAGATTAAACTTGCTATCCGGTCGTAATCCAGGCTTTGCAATTTCTCACTTCTTATCTGGTCAAAATCCAGGCTTCAGAACAAATCAAGCGGTTATCCAGTTGCATCCGGGCTTCAACTTGAATTTAGGGCACACTAATATCGGCCGACTCTGGGCTTCTTAGTAATTGTCCATGTAAACTGCTATTTGGTCAGAATCCAAGCTTCACAGTGCCTTGTGCTGCTATCTGGTCGTGATCCAGGCTTCACGATGTGTTATACCATTATCTGGTCGAATCCAGGCTTCATGGTGTCACGTACTGCTATCTGGTCGAATCCAATCTTCACAATACCTCACTTCTTATCTGGTCGAAATCCAGGCTTCAGAACAAATCAAGTGGTTATCCGGTCGCATCCGGGCTTCCCTTTGACTGTTGGGTTTACTAGTATCCGGTCAAATCCGGGCTTCATAGCAACTGGCTGGGTAAACTGTTATTTGGTCGTAATCCAAGCTTCACAATACCTCACTTCTTATCTGGTCGAAATCCAGGCTTCAGAACAAATCAAGTGGTTATCCGGCCGCATCCGGGCTTCCCTTTGACTGTTGGGTTTACTAGTATCCGGTCGAATCCGGGCTTCATAGCAACTGGATGGGTAAACTGTTATTTGGTCGTAATCCAAGCTTCACAATACCTTACTTCTTATCTGGTCGAAATCCAGGCTTCAGAACAAATCAAGTGGTTATCCGACCGCATCCGGGCTTCCCTTTGACTGTTGGGTTTACTAGTATCCGGTCGAATCTGGGCTTCATAGCAACTGGCTGGGTAAACTGTTATTTGTTCGTAATCCAAGCTTCACAGTGTCCCTTAACGCTATCTGGTCACAATCCAGGCTTCACGATGTATCATACCACTATCTGGTCGAAATCCAAGCTTCTTAGTACTCTTGGTTGCTATCTGGTCATAATCCAGTCTTCACAACATCTTCTACCATTATCTGGTCATAATCCAGGCTTCATGGTCTTGTATTGCTTTCTGGTCGTAATCCAGGCTTCACAATAACTTGCTGAGCTGTTATCTGGCCGTTATCCGGGCTTCACGGCTTGTGTTTATGATATACCACTATCTGGTCGAACCAGGCTTCATGGTGCTTACTGAGCTGCTATTCGGTCGTAATCTGGGCTTTATGGCTCACTGGGGAATAAACTATTATCCGGTTGTTCTTCGGGCTTCATAACTTACTTTTGAGAGATGTCACTATCTGGTCGTAATCCAGGCTTCGTGGTAGTCTGATATTGTTATCCGGTCGTAATCCGGGTTTCACAATATGCTGTAGAAATCAAGATACTATCCGGTTGTACCCGGGCTTCATAAATTGAATTTTGATTGTATCTTTCCTGAAAGGTAAAGGTTAGCTATATGTAATGCATGATATGTATCAGGCAATGATGTTCTCAAAATAAATGAGATTGTATGGTATGATGCGTATATGCATGTATCATGATGTATGGACATGTAATGCTTTAGCTGGGGAAAATAAATCCCGGAGCTGCTGGGAGAATAAAGTTAAATGCTTTGCTTCCGCCAGGGATGATGGACGAAGATGATTGTGAGAATAAACCTGCAGGAGAAAAGAACTCTGTTGGGTAATAAACTGATGAAGAGATTACTCCGAGGGGAATTACTCTGTGGGGAAGAGATGCTCTGCTGAGGATTTAAACTGATAAACTCCGCTGGGGATTCCGCTGATACACTCTGCTGGGGATTTCAATGATGAACTCCACTGGAGATGGATTACCGTTGCTGGTGAGATTGAATCTTTTGAGGATTGAAGTCCTGCTGGGGGGAAAAGAAAGAACTTTGCTGGGGGATGCTCTTTCAATTGCAACTTGTTGGGGATAACCCTGTTAATCTTTCGTGGGGATAATCCTCTGAATTTGGCTGGGGAGATTGATTTTGTACTCCACTGGGGGTAAGCTTCCAAAGTCTACTGGGGATGATGCCTCAACTCCGTTGGAGAATCTTCTTTAGACTGCGCTGAGGAAGTGGCTCCACTGGGGTATCTTGTATTCTTCCGGGGATACTCTTATGCTTGCTGGGGAATATCTTTATATTCCGCTGGGGAAGATTAAGACCTTCCGGGGATACCCAACCTTTCTAGTGCTGATGGTAGATCAACTCTGCTTGGGGAGAGTATTGCTGATTCGTTCATAGTTACAAGTCTCAGCTGGGGGAGAGCTATCATTACTGTCTTACTCTGTGGGGAGTGAATGTTACTGGGACGCGTGCTAAGGATATGACGATGGCTTTGCATCGAGACTTTTCTGCCCCTGTATCTGCGGGAGAAGGTGCCTGCGGAGGCCTTGTGGATCGAGTATTATCCTAACCTATGAGGTGCTTGGTATCTTTCGATTGAAATGACAAGTCTTCTTCTGGTAGGCAAGTGACGAGATGACGGGACATAGTCGTACGCTTTAATCCCTAAATTTTTTCCTGGACCGCCCTTTTGAGTTTTCAGTCCACCGGGATACCCTTTTTTGCCCAAGCCGCCTGTTCAGGTTTTCGACTTGCCAGGTGTATAGATTTTTTCCATTTTTATCCCTAATTTTTGCCCGAACCCTTTTGGTTCGCCGGGAAGCCCTTATTTTTGCCTAGGCCATTCGACCTAGCGGGTCTTTGATTATGCGTAGTATTTTCTGATTATGTCCACACTCTCAGGATGTAGGGAGGTGTCACTGTCTGTAGTGTCGTGTTGCCATACTACCAAAAGATGTTTGATCATGCAAGATTTGTTGCTGGAATTCATGTCCAATGCCCCAATTGATTCAGATGGAGATTTACCCCTGGCTATTTGGAATTTTGAGAGATTCCTTGAATCTTGACTTGACTGCCTCAGATGATGGACAATGATCATGCTGTGCCCCTTGATTGGAAGTGTTTTTCCACTTGAGGTGATCCTTTTTATTGAGAAGGTTTTTTGTTCAATAGATATTCGTCGTGCGAATTTCTCTGCTGTTGAACAAATAGTCATATGCAAACAATATTATTTTAAGAATGCAAAGCTTATGTTTGTTTTGAAATTTTTTGAAAATGCATTTTTCCAGTAAAACAGGAATTTTTTTTGTAAAATGTGATGTCAACTCAGGATTTACAACAAGCCCTACAGGAGTCAGGATACCTTTTGTAACAGTATGCTTTCGGACTAACCCATGCTTCAGCAAGGACTTTTAAGGGTTATAACGTGGTCTGGTTCACGGTTTAAGAAACAAAGGATAAAGGTTCAAATTTTATTTGTACCCACCCGTTCTTAGTGATGTTCTTCGATCCTAAACTCAGCCAATCGTGCATTTAGATCCCGTTTGAGTCTTTGCTCTGATATTCCAGTGGTGGTTCGGATACTGACAATTTATTTCGAACAGGCAGTCATTTTGTTAAGAGTCTGTAGGATCTCTTTCTTTTTGATTTTATTATCCCTGTCTTTTGCCTGAATTGTTTCTTTTGTGATTACAGTCAGCGGGATGCCCCAATTTTGTAAGTCTCCTTCATAGGTTTTGACTTATTGGGCTTTTATTTTGAGAAATAATGACTGCCTGTCCGTACGATTATACGGAACCAACACCGTCTTTTGTTACGGAAGGACTTCTTTGATGCCATTCATTATGCACCTGGATCAACTGAGAAAACTACCCTGCCCCAGGTTATAATTAAGGGTTTTAATTTGTGAAAAGAAAAACTCCAACTTCTTTGGCTCAAAGAGGTTGACTAGGGATTATCTTCCTTATAACTCCACTGTTTAGGATTTGAAACAATGCCTGTACCTCGTCAGCGGGGTCTGTTCAAAAGCAAACTGTAGAGATTTTGATATCATTTTCGTCATCCTTCCTCAAAAGGTGTGATACGGTGGGAGAACTGACTAGGGTTTTGCGTTTGTTTTCGCAAATGTTTCGGTCGAGCAAGAGTCGCCACCGACTTTTTATTTTATCCTAAGGAAAGGTTTAAAAAGCACAGCAAAAACCTTTGAGATTTTTCTTGGGTTCGGGGAGTAGATTATAGAAAGGGAAGGTATTAGCACCCTTTCTATCCATGGTTATCCATGGGCTCTTAGGTACTTGCTTAGATCAACTTGCCTTGGTTTTCAATTGTTTGAAATAGTGCTTTGTGTGTGGTTTTGAAAATGCTTTGAAAAGATGCCTTGTATAGGCTACCCTTGTAACAATTCTTTACTCGAATGTTTTACAAAAGGTGTTTTGTCTTTTGAAAAGATGTTCCAAGGTTTTTTGAAAGTTTGTTTTGAAAGTATTTGTGAAGTGTGGTTTGAAATTAGGCAAGTGTTTTCTTTGCAAATTGACAAGTACCCTAGAGTTATCTACCCTAAAGTTTTCTCAAAGATTTTTGTTATATTTTAAACCTTTTGACAATTTTGTTCCACCATTGCATTTGGTGGACAATCTTGTATTAGGAGGTGAAAGGGACGGGCGCGGGTCATCGTTTAGACCATAATTGCAATAGTGTTAAATGTCTTTAGGCAATTTTCCTTTGAAAGGGACTTGATCATTTTAGGCAACTTTTCGAAAGCGTCATCAAGGGACTTATGAACATTTGATTGTTTGTTTTACCCAAAGAGACCTAACATGCAATATGGCCCAATTATTTGAAGGCAACAAAGTGGAATACCCTAGGGGTGCAAGTGTGCAATGTGTTGTCCATTTTCATACTTGTTTATCTTGAAATTAGGTCAAACTATTTTGTTCGTTTTATTCGCATACAAACCCTAACTCTAGCATGGTATGTTTAGAAAGCATTAAAGTGCGAGATTTAAATTCCTACACTATTACAACACAATAATATGGGGGAGGGGGTACAAATGTTTCAAATGGGGGTTATTTAGACAAGAACTTAAACCTAGCTATTACATCATTTTCTTTGAATATTTACAATATAATTAAAGGCATAAATTAAATGGAAATGAAATAAATATGCAAGATGTAAAAAGAATTTTATATGTATGAAAAAAATAAATAAAAAAAGGTATTATTTTTGGAGTATTTTCATATTTAGGGCAAAACCCTAACTTTAACCAAAAAGGTATTAATTATTTAATATATATAATATTTACTATTTATATACAAAAAATAAAATAAAAAATGAAATATATTTGTAAGAAATGTATTTTTAGTGTTAAATATTAATAAAATAAAAATATGTATATTTTTGGTATTTTATCCTAAGTGTATATATATA
>CATIWC010003304.1:0-58477 GCA_948472305.1 Vicia faba
GTTCATGAGTGAAATTCTCTTAGCACGATTAATGTAAATGAAACTAAGCATATGTATGGCTTCAGGGCTATGAGTACAACATATTTCATTCACAAACCTAAGCCTAACCATTCCTAGATAGAGAGATAGAAGTCCATGAAATACCTGTTTCAGTTGACTTCGAGCTGGACAATGTAGCAACCTTCAATGGTGTTTGAGTTACTTTTGAGCTTGCCTGAGGTCCAAGGAAGCTTTTCCAATGCTTGGCTTGTCTTAAAACAGCTTGAATCGTACTGTAGAACTCAACCTGCATAGCTTTGAAACAAAAATGGAAAAGTGTGTTAGAGGTGTTACAACTTGCAATGGGGGCCTGGGATAGTTCAGGTAAATTGATTGGAAGGTGTTTGAACTATCTTTGGACAAAAACGCACGATGGAATTTGGCTATGGCTTGCAAAATGCAGAACTGACTCTGTTTTGCAGAAAAATGGAGGTTTTGAGTATGAGGAGGTTTGAGTGATGAAGGGGTCATGTTTTAGGCTTGTTGGGAGGTATGGAACTTGTCTACAATGTTTGTGTAAGCTTGTGTTAACAGATATGAGAGATGGCTTATGTTTTGCAACTTTTCTTCTACTTGAAGCAAGAGAATGGAAGTGATGTTATAGCTTGGTACAGGCCCTCCTATCATGCTGCATCTTTTGCTCTTGGTTCTTGGAATTGATAGCTTCAATCTTGCTTCAGAGATATGGCCCCATACCTCAAGGATTTTGGTTTGACATAAAGTGCACTTTTACAAAAATGACATTTTACCTTTTTCCAAATAAGGGTTAATCTTGTATGTAATATCCAAATGGCCAAGATAACACCTTAATTCAATGGTTATGCATTAAATTATGAAGTGAAAGTTAGTTTTGAGGCCTGCAAGCTAGCACCAAACATGCTGATTTGAAAATGCAAGTTTGTATGAACATGTATTGGTCATGGACAAAAGTGAGTTTTTGCCAACTTCAAGCATTCGATTCTCTCTAACCACAAGGGTGTTTGAGGAGTTCTTTGACAATTTGGAAAGCTTGGAACATGTACTATAATACATATTTGCAATGCAACTTGAAATTCCAAGTGGAACTATGTGAAAAGTGGCCAAGAAGGTGGGTCAAAATCCTGCCTAGATTAGGGCAAATTTTCTCTAAGTTAAAAGTTTTAGGTACCCTTGTTCCAAAAATCATAACTTGAGCTACAAGCTTCTTTTGAGAAAACTTTGTGAATCAAAGTTGTAGATTTTGTGATGGAATACAACTTTCATGATGCAAGTTTTGTTTGAATCCACTTTCATATTGATGAAAAAATGGGACAAAGTTAAGAAAAAATAAGAAAACTTTATAACTTAGAAAAATTCTAAGTTATGAAATTTTTCCATTTTAAAACCCTAATTTGCATTTTTGGGTTTCTTGATGAACAATTTTCATAATTTGACATGTCTTGATGAAAAATAACTCTTGGCACATGATTTTGACCAAAAAGTCAAAGTTTGACTTTTCAGTGTACAATCAAATTTTGATCAGTTGACTGAAAAATTCATCTGTCAATCCTATGCACTTGAGATCTTTTGAACTTGTTGAATGGGTCAAGACAATGTCATTGAGTCCTTGATTCCATGTGTGAGCTTGATTTGCCATTGGCTAGGTCAAACAGTCAAAAATTGCCTTTGTGTAGTCAAAAACCCTAAAAATGACCATTTTGCCCTTTTGGTGATCTGATCAAATTTCTTGTGGAATTGTGATCCAAACTTGATCAAATGGTTCATATGAGTTTGTAATGTTGATGTGGGTTAAATTTCATGAGGTTTGACTGTCAATTGGCCACAATTGACTTTTTCCCCAATACAGCTGATTTCTAGGTCAACTGTCCAATTGACTGGGCAAAAATTTGAATCAAGGCTTGAAACTTGGTATGGGCAAACTTGTGAGTCCAACATGAAGCATGAAAGTCATCTTGGGCATTGTAGGTCAAAACATCCCTGTGTAAACTCAAACCCTAATTTGGGTCAACAGTGCAAGGAGGTGTCTTGAGTAAGGCAAACCCTAGTTTGATCTTGAGTTCCAAGAGTCTTGTGATTGAGAAAATGTTGATGAAATGAGAAGGAAAATTTTGGGGTACAACAGTTTCCCCTGTTCAATCTTTTTGAACCTGAAGAGTTAGTTTGGCAATTTTGCCTTTCGCGACTCGAAGGTAGAAGAGGATTGGACACTAGAGTGCCCGTAAATTTGCACTTGTCGAAATATATCTGAGGAAATGGGCTTAGAGATGCCATTTGGAGATAGTAGAATCTTGATGGAGATGGGCTTAGAGATACCATCCAAGAATGTTTGTTGAATTGTAATGTTGTAGGTCAAAAGAATGAGCATCAAAATGGTATCCATGTTCGGGATGTCATTGAACTGTATCTGGAGACTGAGTTTGTATGAGCAAAAGAATGGCGTCCGTGTCTGACGCGTATCTGAGTTGTAACTGTATTTGAACTTTGAATGAATATCAGAATGACTGTCGTGTCTAGAGTGTATCTGTATTGTATCCGGGGTAACAAAGAAACATTTGTGTATGGAGCAACTGTGTGCTGGGGATGAACTATGAATGAGTAACAGAATGGAAACCGTGTCTGGAGCGTATCTGGACTGTATCTGAAGTTGAGACTTGTATGAGTAGTAGAATGACTGTCGTGTCTGGGGTGTATCCGTACTGTAACTGGGATCTAAATAAGTGACAAAATGACTTCCGTGGCGACTACACTGGGGGAATCAAATTGATGGTGTAAAGGCCAGAATGACATCCGTGTTTGGAGCGTATCTAAACTTGTAGTTGATAGTTGAATCTGGATGAGAGATAGAATGGTTGTCGTATCTGGAGCGTATCTAGTCTGTATCTAATTGCTGAAGTCTGAATGAGTAGTAGAATGACCGCCGTGTCTGGGGTGTATCTGTACTGTATCTGGATAATTGTTAACAATCACATTTTAATCTTATCCTGAAAAGGGTAAAATGTTAGCTAAAACACGAAGTTACATTGCATGACATGTATGATGCAATGAATTGTAACCCATGTTTATGATATATGAATGTAATGGTTATGCATGTAAGATAAGTAGCTGTCTTGTTGAGGAAACTGAATCCTTGATAGCTGGAGATAATGAAATCTTTGACTGCTGCCGGGGAAAATAAATCCTTGACTGAAGCTGGGGAATAGTAAAAAAATCATTGATTACTGCAGATGAGAAATCTTTGTTGACTGCTTAGGGATTAAAGATCTTTGATTGTTTAGAATGAAAAATCTTAGGACCACTGCCGGGGATTGAAAATCCTTGGTGACTTGCGGGGATTTTAACAAGAGTTTCACCAATTTCTGCGGGGACTGAGCATTCTTCATGACTTCCCTGGGGAATAGGGTTTACTCTGACGACCTCTACTGGGGAATCATCCTAGCTGTTGGGGAAATTGAGGGAATTTGATCAGTTGGAAATTGGACTTCGCTGAGGAAGAAGGTTTAGATTATTCTGGCTCCACTGGGAATTGGGAGTTTGAACTCTGATGGGAACTTTGAAGCTTTAACTTGGCTGGGGAATCCAGTTTGAAATGTACTGGCTTCGCCGGGGGATCTTGAAGCTTAACTCCGCTGGGGACATGTACCCCAAGGTTTTAGCTTTGTTGAGTATCTGAACAAAGTAATGCAGGGGATCTCTTCTTGAATGGCATAAAGATATCTTCCTACACCTCCAACCTAGCAGTAATTATCCTTTCCCAATTTCGTTTTATTTGTAAGCAGTGATTATATTCAAATGTATATGCCTATTCAACAAAACATTGGACGTTTTTCAAATAAAACATAAGCGTAAAACAGAAAAAGAAAGGCAAACAAGTTTATGCGCTTTGAAGTATATTCGTATTAATTTTTGTAAGTGTCTTTGTACAAAGGAGACAGACATCCTAGTGAGGAAATGTTGTCGTAATAATTGAGAAAAATTTATACAAAAGAAAGATGGCTATGTGTAACAATTCCATGGGGTTCCCATTCTTCTATAGCCTTCACAACTCTGAGTATTTGTCCATTCGTTGCTTCGTCCATAGATGATTGGATTGATCAGAAGCTTGGAGCTTGTTGGTGAAGAGATTGTTCTTAAAGTGATCCGACGAGACACAGTCATACGCTTTAACTCCCTAACTTTTGCCTGAACCACCCTTTCGGGTTTTCGATCCACCGGGAAACCATTTTTTGCCCAAGTTGCCCTTTCGGGTTTTCAACTTGCCGGGTGTACAGATTTTTTTGTTTTATCCCTAATTTTTGCCTGAACCGCCCTTTCGGGTTTTCGATTCACCGGGATGCCCATTTTTGCCCAAGTCGCCCTTTCAGGTTTTCAACTTGTCGGGTCGTTTTATGCGTAGTATCTTTTGACTATGTCTGCGTTCGCAGGGTGCGGCAAGTCATCACCGTCCATGGTGGTCAGAATCATTGCCCCACCAGAAAATATGCTCTTGATTACAAATGGTCCTTCGTAAGTAGGAGTCCACTTGCCTCTGGGATCACTTTACGGTAAGATGATCCGCTTGATTACAAGATCTCCGATTTGATATACCTGACACCTAACCTTTTTGTTGAAAGCCTTGATCATCCGCTTTTGATACGTCTGACCATGACAAACAACAGTAAGTCGCTTCTCATCGATCAAGTTAAGTTGATCAAGCCAGGTATGAATCCAATCGTCTTCACTCAAACCGGCAACCTTCATAATCCTCAAGGAAGGAATCTGAACTTCCATAGGCAGAACAACTTCCATGCCATATACCAAAGAAAATGGAGTTGACCCTGTTGAAGTACGTGCTGTGGTACGATATCCATGCAGAGCAAACGGTAACATCTCATGCCAGTCCTTGTAGGTTTCTGTCATCTTTTGAATGATCTTCTTAATATTTTTGTTCGCGACTTCAATAGCACCGTTCATCTTCGGCCGGTAGGGAGATAAATTGTGATGATAAATCTTGAACTGCTTGCATAGAGCGGTGATCATAGTATTGTTCAAATTTGTACCGTTGTCTGTGATGATCCTGTCGGGGATACCGTATCGGCATATGAGGTTCTGCTTGATGAAGCGAGCAACCACATTCTTTGTAACTGAGGCATAGGAAGCTGCCTCGACCCATTTGGTGAAGTAATCAATAGCCACTAGGATGAAGCGATGTCCATTGGATGCCGTGGGCTTGATCTCTCCAATCATGTCAATGCCCTACATTGCGAATGTCCAAGGAGCTGTCAGAATATTGAGAGGAACAGGAGGAATATGTACCTTGTCGGCATAGACTTGGCATTTGTGGCAAGTACGGGAATGTTGATGACAATCAGCTTCCATGGTAGACCAGTAGTAGCCTGCCCTTAGAATCTTCTTAGCCATCGTATGTTTGCTCAAATGGGTGCCAAATGTACCACTATGTATTTCAGTCATGATCAACTATGCTTCAGCTTTGTCCACACAACGAAGTAAAACACAATCATGGCTGCGTTTATAAAGGATGCCATTGCTTAGGAAGAACTTGGCAGCAAATCTCCTTAAGAACTTTTTGTCATTGACGGAAGCTCCTTCGGGGTATTCTCTAGTCTGGAGATACCTTTTGATTTCATGAAACCAGGGTTGTTCCATTACTTCTTCGGTATTAATCTCATGACAGTGCGCAGGTTCGTCCATTCGCTCGATGGTGATTTGGGGAGCCTCGTTATCCCAGTTGAGTTTAAACATGGAAGACATTGTAGACAGAGCATCTGCTAGCTGATTCTCTTCTCGCGGGAAATGCTCGAAAGTAATCTGCTCGAAATGAGGCAACAACGTCAGGACATGTTCTTTGTATGGGATAAGATTAGGATGTTTGGTGTCCCACTCTCCTTTGACTTGACTGATAACCAAAGCCGAGTCCCCAAATACGACCAAAGATTTGATCCCCAAGTCTATAGCAGCCTTGAGACCAAAGATGCAAGCTTCGTATTCGGCCATGTTGTTGGTACAACTAAAACAAAGTCTGGCAGTGAAGGGTGTATGGCAACCTTCCGGAGAAATGAGTACCGCACCGATACCGTTGCCAAGTGCATTTGAAGCACCATCAAAGTACAGGGTCCATCGGGATCCTTGTTCAGGTCCGTCATACGGTCCGCTACCCTCAATGTTGTCCAATGTCATGATGTCCTCGTCAGGTAAGTCGAATCTCATAGATTGGTAATCTTCGACGGCTTGGTGAGCTAGATGGTCAGCTAGTACACTCCCCTCTATAGCTTTTTGGGTAGTATACTCGATGTCGTATTCAGTCAGGATCATTTTCCATCTAGCGATTCTTCCAGATAAAGCCGGCTTCTCGAAGATATACTTAATCAGATTCATTTTGGAAATCAGCAAAGTGGTGTGAGTCAACATATACTGTCTTAGCCGGCGAGCAGCCCATACCAAAGTGCAGCAAGTTTTCTCTAGCAGTGAGTATCGAGTCTCACAGTCGGTAAACTTTTTGCTAAGGTAATAAATGGCATGCTCTTTTCGGCCAGACTTGTCATGTTGGCCCAGTACACACCCCATTGAGTTATCCAAAACAGTCAGATACATTATCAATGGCCTTCCTTCGACAGGTGGCATCAGAATAGGAGGTTCTAGTAAGTACTCCTTGATCTTATCAAAAGCAATTTGACAATCATTGTTCCATTCAACTACTTGATCTTTCTTCAACAGTTTGAAAATTGGCTCACAGGTAGATGTCAGGTGAGAGATGAACCTTGCAATATAGTTCAAGCGTCCCAAGAATCCCCTAACCTCCTTTTCAGTACGGGGAGCAGGCATTTCTTGTATAGCCTTTACTTTAGCTGGATCAACCTCAATGCCTTTGTTGCTGACAATAAACCCCAAAAGTTTACCAGACCTAACTCCAAAAGTGCACTTGCTTGGGTTCAGTTTGAGCTTATACTCCTTCAACCTGACAAACAACTTATGCAGATGATCAAGGTGTTCTTCTTCTGTCTGTGATCGAGCTATCATGTCGTCTACGTAAACTTTGATCTCATGATGTATCATATCATGAAACAAAGCTACCATGGCACGTTGATAAGTTGCCCCTGTGTTCTTCAGTCCGAACGGAATCACCTTGTAGCAGAAGGTACCCCATTGCGTGATGAAGGTAGTCTTCTCCATGTCCTCGGGGGCCATTTTAATCTGGTTGTAGCCCGAGAATCCATCCATGAAGGAAAAAACCTTGTGCTGAGCTGTGTTGTCAACCAAAATGTCGATATGTGGCAACGGAAAATCGTCTTTAGGGCTAGCCCTGTTCAAATCCCGATAGTCCACACACATTCTGACTTTGTCGTCCTTCTTAGGCACGTGCACAATGTTAGCAACCCATTGTGGATAGGAGGTAACAGCCAGAAAGCCAGCGTTGAATTGCTTCATTACTTCAGCCTTAATCTTCTCAGACATGTCAGGCCTTATTCGGCGAACCTTTTGCTTGATCGGTGGACAGTCTTCTCTTGTAGGGAGACAGTGAACCACGATATCTGTGTCTAACCCTGGCATGTCTTCATAAGACCAGGCGAATATTTCAACGTATTCGTTCAACAACTGCACTAAGCGTTCCTTGACACTCGGTTCCAGGTTGGCACCCACTTTTACTTCCTTCTTGTCTTCCTCTGTCCCTAAGTTGATGGTTTCTAGCAACTCTTCATGAGGCAGAATGGCCCTCTCTTCTTGTTGTAGAATTCTGGCTAACTCTCCCGACACTTCACAATCTTCGTCAACTTCGTACTCAGCCTGATTGACCAAATCTTCAGATTTATCGAAGGCTAAAGCAGAATAGTCACCCATGGAATCCGGAGTGGATGGGTACCTGCATTTGTGAGTGTGGGTGTGTGTAAGGGATAGCCATCTTTAAACAAACAAAATGCAAAAGGAAAGAAAATGAACACAGCCGTTTATAGATGAAAAACGTCTAATGATTCATTAAAACATGGCATATGATTATGAAGAAAATCAAGCCCTTACAAATGGACCTACATGCCCCGGGCAAGGCATGAGGTGAAAATAGTGTGCAAATTGTTTAGTTATTACAGACCATAAAAATGGGAAGTTGTTCAAAGATAAAATTATTGGTTGATAAAGGTGATAGGAACAAAATCCTTTGCTTCCCAATTGCTCAAACCCCCTTCGATGGTCGGGAAGATCCAATCTTCAAAGTGGCTCTCTTCATCCTCATTTTCTACAGCATTGATTCCATGGTGTGAGATCTTGACGGGTGGCCTCCCAGCCTTGGAGCGACGCATAGCCCTTTGTCCTGCAACAGTGAACCCCAACCCAAACTTGTCGGTCTTATAGGGAAAGTCAGGCAATTGTCCCCATACTATACTCTTCCCTTCTTTGATTACCTCCTCTGCATCCTTGAGAGATGCCATCCTAGATACGTGCTTGGGAGCAATAGGCACCTCAACCATTGTCTTCGCAACTGCTACCTCGGGAGAAACTTCCTCAAAATGCTGGAAAGGCGTTTCGATGAACTCGCCATCCAGCTCCACATAACGGTAGGAGTTGAGATGGCTTATCATGTACTCTTCCTCGCCGTGCACCGTTATAATCTTACCCTTAACAGGATATTAGAGCATTTGTTGCAAAGAGGAGGTAACTGCCCCGGCATAATGGATCCACGGTCTTCCCAGCAAACATGAATATGACGGTCGGATATCCATCACGTAAAAGGTTGAGTTGAAGACTTATGTGCCTACTTTGATAGGAATATCAACCTCTCCATGAACCATTCTCTTGGAACCATCAAAAGCCCTAACAATGATGTTACTAGGTTTGAGAGTCAGTCCTTCGCAGTCCAAGCGGTCTAAGGCTTTCTTTGGCAGCACGTTCAAGGAAGAACCAGTATCAACTAAGACATGGGCGAGAGTGGTTCCCCGGCATTCAACTGAAACATGTAACGCATCGTTGTGTTTCCTTCCTTTGGGAGTTAAGTCAGCATCGGAAAAGCCAAGGCCATTATCAACAGTAAGACTGGCCACACATTCCTGAAACTGGTCAGCCGAAGTCTCTTGGGGAACATGTGCAGCCTTCAAGAATTTGATTAGGGCCTTAGCATGGGCCTCAGAACAGAGCAGAAGAGCCAACATTTAAATTTTAGAAGGGGTCTGCCCTAACTGCTCCACAACGTCGTAGTCACTTTTTCTGATTATTTTCAAGATTTCATCCATTTCTTTCTGAGTGGTTTCGGGGATAACCACAGCATGGGCCTTCGTCCTGACAGGCACTTCCAGTATCCCCTTACCCTTGTCGGTAGTTTCAGCAGATGGTCTTACTTCAGGAGTATCCAAATCTTCAATCACTGGGCCTTGCACAGAGGGTCCAACAGGTGCAGAAGCTTTTAAGGGTCCGAAAACTGCCCGAGGGGGAGCAATCTCCGGAGAAAAGATCTGTCCACTGTGGGTTATCTTGCTTGTACCCGTGATGTTCCCTATATCAGGGTCTTCTTCAGAAATCTCTTGGACTGGTTCGATTTGTTTGATGCCGTGGTAGAAGATTTCTCCCTCGTAGTTCCACGGTATCATTTTGCTTGATTGGTATGGGACAGGTCCCGACATGGTGATCTTTAAAGGTACATATTCAGAGTTGGGTGTAATCCTGACAGGCCTTTTGCAAGCCTTGGGGGATTGTCGGAAATGGTTATGATAGCAATATCGTTGGTTGAAGTATCACAAGTATCAGGAGTAATCGGATTGAAAGTGTTAACAGGTGTTTTCTGGAAAAGTATCTCTTGAGTATCCATCAGGCGTTGGACACCCGACTTCAACATTGGATAATCACCTTGAATGTTCAAACAAAAATAATAGTCTTTACCACAACCAAGAAAGATCCCGGCTCTCAACAAATTTTCTTTAATCACAAGCAAAGGAGTCAACAGATTGGCAACATCAGTAACATGGAGGTTTTCCAAAATGGCATGCACATTGTGGTCGTGCTTGGGCATCGGAGCGGATATAACATTGGACTTCTCAGGAGCGTCAAATTCAACCTCTTTGGCGTCAATTAAGTCCTGAATTTTGTTCTTAAGTGCCCAAAAATTATTGGTATCGTGCCCAGCACTGTCGGAATGGTAAGCACACTTGGAGTTGGAGTGATAGTATGGAGAGGAGGTGTTAGGGTTTTTTGGCGCCTCTTTCAAACTGGTCAGATTCAGCTTCAGCAAATGGGGAAGGACCTAGGCGGGCGTCATGTTGATGCGGGTGAACTGCCATTGTGGTCGTTCTACCCGTTGTTGATTAGGTCTCGACTGATTGTTACGAGGTTAATCATTTGACGAATTTTGAATCATCACGGCCCCTACAGTCGGCCGGCGCTCAGTTCTTCCCAATACCTTCTGAGAATACACAGCAGATGCTTCCTTCTTGGCTGAGAAAGGTTTCTTAACAGCTGTGGATGCGGAAGCATCCTTTTGAATCTTTCCACTTTTAATACCGGCCTTAACCCTTTCGCCGATCAAAATTAATTCAGTAAATCCCGCAGAAGAGCTCCCGATTAGATGGTTGAAGAAAGGGCCAGACAGGGTCCCCAGAAACATATCAACTAACTCCCTATCTGATAATGATGGTTGCACCCTTCCAGCCAGATCACGCCACTTTTGAGCGTACTCTTTAAACCCTTCATTGGAAGCCATCCCCATACTTTGTAACTGAGTACGAGTGGGTGCCAAATCAGCATTGTACTGATACTGACGATAAAAAGCAGCTGCCAAGTCTTCCCAATTGTGAACCTCTGATCTCTCGAGCTGATAAAACCAATCTAACTGAGTTCCAGACAAGCTGTCTTGGAAAAAGTGTACCCAGAGGTCTTTATCGGATGAATGAGGTTGGATCTTTCTAACATACGACCTCAGGTGCATCTTAGGGAAAGACAGACCGTCGTACTTGGAAAATGTTGGCACCTTGAACTTGGGAGGGATAAGAATCCCAGCTACCAGCCCTAGTTCCTCAAAATCCAATTCGGGCACCCTCTGCAACTCCATAGCTGCCAATTTATCTTCAAGGTTCTTATATTTGTCGTCCGCTGGTGGATACTGTTGCTCGGAGTAGTCTTCATCTTCTTCCTCCTCTTCCTCTTCAACCTCGGAGTCATAAGGCACAACAGTCCCTTTCGCTTTATCGGCCCCTTCGTCAGACGTTGAGGGGAACTCAAGAACCTTCCTAGCATTGCTCTCAAACCTTCTTCCCAAAGTGGCTACCCCAGGTCTCTTTTTCTTTTTCTCTTTATTCTTCTCCAACAACACTTTGAGGTCCTCTTGACCCTTTGCCAAGGTCATGAGGAGTTGCTGGAACTGTGAATTTTGTGCCTGTAGATCCTTTACCATTTGCTCCAAATCCATCTTGCTGAAATAAACAGCAGAAAGATAAGGAAACTTGGCGTGAAGACCTGTTTATGCATATGATGAATGGTATGCTATTCATGTAATGCATTCAAGGGTTCAAAAATTCAGATTTGTTGCAAACAAAAAGAACGCACGTCATATTAAGAAGAAATTTGTTAGTACATAAGTGCCCCATGGGCGAAATATTACAAAATTCTCAATGTAAAAAGACATTGCGCATCCTCTTTGGTGCGATGTAAGTGTTGAGAGTTTCCTCCTCGTGAAGTCGGCGGGTGAGCTCCAAAACCTTCTTCTCACTGGCATAGAAGCTGGCTTCAAAAGTATCTTGTTCTTCCTTGAGTTGGATCCAACTCTTTTGCATTTCCTCCCATGATGTTGGCATGTCAGGATGTAGGATGGTGTATGGAACCTCTCCTTCCATAACAGGCTCTTTGATCAAGTGGAGAATGTGAGGATATGGCATCATAAGATTCTGGGAGCGGATTCGTACCCACTTGAGGTAAGGCCCAAGGGGGATGGAATTCTTGTGCCCCAATGTCTTACTATCCACCTTGTTAGGCATCCTCCAAGCTCTGATGAACCTTTGTCGAAGTCCTTGCGCATCGTTGTCGAAGTCAAAAACTAGGTCAGGAATCAGCATGTCATGAGGGCCATCCCTCCGAGCATATCCAAATTGTCTCAAATCTAGAAAGGGGTTGTAGGTAATGCCTCCCCTAATGCCGAGTAATGGTACATTAGGGAATTCCCCACAACAATCAATGATGATGACATTTTCTCTTAACCAAGAACACCAATGTACATCAGAATGTGTGAGGGTCATCAATCGTTGTGACCACCTTAAACCTTGTTCATTCTTCAAGACTAATTGTGGAAGGTGAGAAATAAACCACCTTGCTAGGAGAGGAGTACAGCACATGAGAACACCTCATTTCCTCATTGTTCGTGTGTAAAATGAGTGTAGGATGTCCCCAAGCAATGTAGGTATAAGATTCCTGGACATGAAAATCTTGACAGCATTCACATCTATAAGTTGATCAGGGCTTGGGAACAAGACCAACCCATAGATGAGGAGTGCCATAATCTCTTCAAAGGCTTGTAGATCAAGAGAATTCCAGCAGTCTTGTGCCTTCTCAAACAGAAACTTTGCCAAGAAGCCTTTAACACCACTTCTGGTTTCCCAATGCCCCTTGATGTCAGATGGTTGCAAGTGTAATGCTTGAGCAACATCTTCAGGCTTTGGTTCTTTTTCCGTACTGTTGTAGGGTAGTTGATGAAGAATAGGAATTCTCAGGAGTTGAGAAAATTCCTCCAAAGTAGGCACCAATTGATAATCAGGGAAAGTGAAACTGTGGTGTAGGGGGTCAAAGAACTGGAAGAGAACTTTCATCATGTCTTCTTCAATGTTGGTGTTGACCAAGTTGAGGAGTCTACCATGTCTTTCACTGAAGTTAGAATTCTCTGGAATCCTGGAAGTAAGCTCCTTGAGTTGAGGAGGGATTCTCACAAGGTTGACTTGAATTGTTTTCCTGCGAAGAGATTCCATGACCTACAAAACAAGAACAAAGATGAAGATCCAAACCCTTGAAATGGTTAGTGGATGCATATGATGCTTTATGATGTTCATGATGTATGTACAAGCATATGTACAAGCAAGTCACACAAAACCCTAGTTTCAGGCTTGCATGAGGTTTCATAGGTAAGTACCCTCTTGAGTTCAGTTGGCTCAAAACCTGTCCTATAAATAGTAACCGGGTTCTAAGGAGCTCAATATCATTGGATTGTTTTCTATGTTCATTGTTTTGGTTTAGCCACTTAACTAACGACCAAAATATTCCAAGAAAACAACCCTCAATGAGTGTAGTATCGAGTATCTACCAACTTCAGACTGTACCAAAGTCGGTCATCTCACTACCCCTAATGAAAGGCCAAGATGGTCAAATAAGGTTCTAGTTCATTAGTGCTTCATGACATCACTCAGCGGCCCCATATTCTCTTTGATTGACTCAAAGGCTACCGGTACTCACAAATATGTCGCACTAATATAGCTATTGCTTCAACCGTGTCGGTATACCCCGCACAGTTTCCACAGCGGATTTCTATTTACCTATGAATGTTTCCCAAATCCGGGTGGAGGATTTCAAGCCCAAACAAGAGAACAAAATGTAAAGCAATCAAAGCAAACAATAATCATTCAAAGGGTGATCTAAGCCCTAAGGTTACTGCACTTTTAAAGTTTTTCACAGCAGAGTCGCCAGTTCTGTGATATGGTGGGAGAACTGACTTGGGATTTTGCGTTTATGTTCGCAAATGTTTCGGCTTAGAAAGAGTCGCCACCGACTTTTTATTTTATCCTAAGGAAAGGTCAAAAAGCATAGGAAAGACCTTTGAGATGTTTTCTTGGGTTCGGGGAGTAGATTATAGAAAGTGAAGGTATTAGCACCCTTTCTATCCATGGTTATCCATGGGCTCTTAGTTACTTGCTTAGATCACTTGCTTTGCATTTCTATTGTTTGAAATGGTGCTTTGTGTGTGATTTTGAAAGATGTTTTGAAAACAGGCCATCGTTGTGGCAACCTTTGTAATGATTCTTGTTTGAATGTATACAAAGGTGTTTTTGTCTTTTGAAAAGTTTTCAATGTTTGAAAGTAGGGTTTTGAAATTTGTATTGTGAAGTGTGTTTTGAAAATAGCAAGGATGTTTTGCAAGCTTTTGATCAAGTAACTAAGAGCTATCTACCCTATTTTACTCAAAGATCTTTCTTATGTTTTTAACCCTTTTGACAGTGTTGTTTCACAATTGTATTTGGTGAACAACCTTGTGTTAGGATGTTAAACGGGACAGGCGCGGGTCATCGTATAAGCCATGATAGCAATAGTGTTAAGTATTTTTGGCAATTTTCTTGAGGAACTTGATCATTTTGTTTAGGCAACTCAGATAGCGTCATCGAGGGACTATGATCTTTGTTTTGCTTTTGTTTTGCCAAAGTAACTTGACATGCATATCATGGCCTTTTTTTTAAGGCAACAAGTGGATGGAAACCCTAGGGGTGCAAGTGTGCATTGTGTTTGTTTTTTCATGCATTTTTGTCTTTGATTAGGTCAAACTATTTGTTGATTTGGATTTTGACATACAAACCCTAGGTCTAAGCATGGCATAATTGAAAGCTTTTAAATGTGCGAGAATTTAAATGCTACACTATTACAACATGATATAGGGAGGGGGTACAAATTTGAATTGGGGGTATTTGACAAGAAATTAAATTCTAAGTTATTACAACCAAATCGAATGTATAGGCGATATTTAAATGTACAATAATTGAAATAAGTACAAATAAATAAAAGTCAAATAAAATGTAATATGTAAAAAAGTTTTTTATGTATGTAAAAGGTATATTTTTTAATGTGAAATGTAAATAAATAAATAAAAGTCAATTTTTATTATTTTTTGTTATTTAGGGTAAAACCCTAATTCTTAAATGAATAATATTATTTATTAATTATACATAATACTATATTAATTTGTACAAAACAAAAAAAAATAGAAGTATATTATAAAAAGATATTTTTGGTGTGAAATATTAATAAAAGTAAAAATGTAATATTTTTATATTTTTGACCTAATTATTTTATATATATATATATATATATATATATATATATATATATATATATATATATATATATATATATATATATATATATATATATATATATATATATATATATATATATATATATATATATATATATATATATATATATATATATATATATATATCCTAAATCCTCGCCTGGGGCGTGGATTGAGACAAGGCCTTGACTTTATTCCTAAATTGAAATGCGAGGGAAGCGAGCTACAAGCCCCTATTTGATAGGGGACAAACCGATGGTAAATCTCCTTGAGGTGATATACCATTTATATATATATATATATATATATATATATATATATATATATATATATATATATATATATATATATATATATATATATATATATATATATATATATATATATATATATATATATATATATATATATATATATATATATATATATATATATATATATATATATATATATATATATATATATATATATATATATATATATATATATATATATATATATATATAAAATATATATATATATATATATATATATATATATAATATATATATGTTAAAGAAAATACATATATGTGTATATTCAAGAAAATGTTTTTAAATAAGAATAACAAATGAAAAGAAATACATATTTTTTTGCATTATTTTTTTGAGTTTTAATACAAATAAATTAGATTATTTACATATTTATTACTTAGTAAGATAAAAATAAATGTCAAATAAATATGAAAAATATAGAAAATAATTTTTTGGTGTTTTTTATATTTAGATAAAAAATAATAAAGTCAGAATAAAAAATAAAAATGTCAAAATGATGAATATTTAAATAAATGGGCCAGGGGGTGTAAACAAAAAATGGGGGTGTCAAAAGCAACGAACAAACAGGCCCAGCCCAATCAGACTTCATCTTCTTCCTCTTGTTCATAAAACGCGTGCCTTTGTACATCAATGGATATCTCCTGATTCTTTGATTTTTTGACAAAACTCATAACATGAACATTATAGAGAATTAAACAACGAATCCAACCATATAAAAACTTAGATTAACTCTCAAAGACCAGAGAGAATTTCTCTGGCCTCAATTTCTAACCTAATTTTTTCAAAAAGTTCATGAGTGAAATTCTCTTAGCACGATTAATGTAAATGGAAACTAAGCATATGTATGGCTTCAGGGCTATGAGTACAACATATTTCATTCACAAACCTAAGCCTAACCATTCCTAGATAGAGAGATAGAAGTCCATGAAATACTTGTTTCAGTTGACTTCGAGCTGGACAATGTAGTAACCTTCAATGGTGTTTGAGTTTCTTTTGAGCTTGCCTGAAGTCCAAGGAAGCTTTTCCAATGCTTGGCTTGTATTGAAACATCTTGAATCGTGCTGTAGAACTCAACTTGCAGAGCTTTGAAACAAAAATGGCAAAGTGTGTTAGAGGTGTTACAGCTTGCAATGGGGGCCTGGGATAGTTCAGGTGAGTTGATTGGAAGGTGTTTGAACTATCTTTGGACAAAACGCGCGATGGAATTTGGCTATGGCTTGCAAAATGCAGAACTGACTATGTTTTGCAGAAAAATGGAGGTTTTGAGTTTGAGGAGGTTTGAGTGATAAATGGGTCGTGTTTTAGGCTTGTTGGGAGGTATGGAACTTGTCTACAATGTTTGTGTAAGCTTGTGTTAACAGATATGAGAGATGGCTTATGTTTTGTAACTTTTCTTCTACTTGAAGCAAGAGAATGGAAGTGATGGTATAGCTTGGTACATGCCCTCCTATCATGATGCATCTTTTGCTCTTGGTTCTTGGAATTGATAGCTTCAATCTTGCTTCAGAGATATGGCCCCATACCTCAAGGATTTTGGTTTGACATAAAGTGCACTTTTACAAAAATGGCATTTTACCTTTTTCCAAATAAGGGTTAATCTTGTATGTAATGTCAAAATGGCCAAGATAACACCTTAATTCAATGGTTATGCATTAAATTATAAAGTGCAAGTTGGTTTTGAGGCCTGCAAGCTAGCACCAAACATGCTGATTTGAAAATGCAAGTTTGTATGAACATGTATTGGTCATGGACAAAAGTGAGTTTTTGCCAACTTCAAGCATTCGATTCTCTCTAACCACAAGGGTGTTTGAGGAGTTCTTTGACAATTTGGAAAGCTTGGAACATGTACTATAATACATCTTTGCAATGCAACTTGAAATTCCAAGTGGAACTATGTGAAAAGTGGCCAAGAAGGTGGGTCAAAATCCTGCCTAGATTAGGGCAAATTTTCTCTAAGTTAAAAGTTTTAGGTACCCTTGTTCCAAAAATCATAACTTGAGCTACAAGCTTCTTTTGAGAAAACTTTGTGAATCAAAGTTGTAGACTTTATGATGGAATACAACTTTCATGTTTCAAGTTTTGTTTGAATCCACTTTCATATTGATGAAAAAATGGGACAAAGTTAGGAAAAAATAAGAAAACTTTATAACTTAGAAAAATTCTAAGTTATGAAATTTTTCCATTTTAAAACCCTAATTTGCATTTTTGGGTTTCTTGATGAACAAGTTTCATAATTTGACATGTCTTGATGAAAAATAACTCTTGGCACATGATTTTGACCAAAAAGTCAAAGTTTGACTTTTCAGTGTACAGTCAAATTTTGATCAATTGACTGAAAAATTCATCTGTCAATCTTATGCACTTGAGATCTTTTGAACTTGTTGAATGGGTCAAGACAATTTCATTGAGTCCTTGAGTCCATGTGTGAGCTTGATTTGCCATTGGCTAGGCAAACAGTCAAAAACCCTAAAAATGACCATTTTGCCTTTTTGGTGATCTGATCAAATTTCTTGTGGAATTGTGATCCAAACTTGATCAAATGGTTCATATGAGTTTGTAATGTTGATGTGGGTCAAATTTCATGAGGTTTGACTGTCAATTGGCCACAGTTAACTTTTTCCCCAATACAGTTGATTTCTAGGTCAACTGTCCAATTGACTGGGCAAAAATTTGAATCAAGGCTTGAAACTTGGTATGGGCAAACTTGTGAGTCCAACATGAAGCATGAAAGTCATCTTGGGCATTGTAGGTCAAAACATCCCTGTGTAAACTGAAACCCTAATTTGGGTCAACAGTGCAAGGAGGTGTCTTGAGCAAGGCAAACCCTAGTTTGATCTTGAGTTCCAAGGGTCTTGTGATTGAGAAAATGTTGATGAAATGAGAGGGCAAATTTTGGGGTACAATACCTATGTAGCCTGACCTATGGATAACTTGATTCTTTGAATCAAATACTTCATCTTTCCATAGCCTTCGACCAGACTCAACAAAGCAACATTCGTTTCCACCAGTTGTATGTCCTTCGAATGGACCAACTGTGTATTCTTCGAATGGACCAACTATGTGTTCTTCGAATGGCCCTCTTCAACTGAATATGCCACTTTGAGTCCTCTTGCTTTTAATCACTTAGGTCTAAACCTTCGACGAGATTCAAAAGTAAGCAAAACCAATTATTCCCCAACCATGGCAAGTCCTTCGAATGGGCCGCCAAGTTGTGTGTCATAATGCAGCACTATGTATGTTGAAGGGTCTGCAGATGGATTCGAAGGTGATATGAAGGTGATTTAAAACAATTCTGAAGGTGGATTCGAAGCCAACATATAGGTGTATTCGAAGGTGAAGGAAATGAATAAGAATGACCTTGAGTGGGTAAGGAACTTTTAATCGCTTGCTCCCAACTCTTTCCTAAAAAATAAACATTTTACACATCACCTTTTTAAAATAAATATTTTCAAACACTTTGTACGCGTTCTTGAGGACTGATACAAGAACCATTACAAAGTTAGTTGTACTTTTTTTTTATAAATATTTTCAAATCATACACACAGAGCAAATTTTCAAATTGAACTAGTGATTAAGAGCCCATAGATAACTACATATGAAAATGGTGTTAACACCTTCCCTTTTCATAACTTACCCCCCGAACTCAAAATCTATCAAGGTCTTTCCTATTCTTTTCAGCCTTTCATTATATTGGATAAAAGAAAAGTCAGTGGAAACTCTTGTTATTTGTAACATTTGTGATAAAACACTAAACAAGTCAGTTCTCCCACCGTATTACAGAGTATGTCTCAGATAAGAATGCATGGAGTGCATATAAGGTTAATACGAAAGTGTATCTCCATATCAATTTAATGCAAAATGAGTGTGTCTCGATTGGGAATGCATGAGGTGTGCATAGGGTAAACATAAAAGTGTATCTCCAGATCAATTTAAGGCAAAAAATGAAGGTGTGGTTCATTTACGCATGTATTTGATGTGCAATTGGTGCTTCTGGAAATGTATTTCTGACTTCTCAGGGGTATTTTTGGATTTTTCTTAGGGTGTTTCTCCACCATTTAGGATGGAAGAAGCAATCCAGTATTTTTATACATATTTTTATTTTGAAAAAATTGGAGATATGAAATAAAGGACCATGCCCAATATAGTTTGGGCTAAAATAATGGAAGGTGTTTCCTCCAACCATATTTTGATTCCCTCAAAAAGGTTTTTTTTTGGTAATTACTTCTCCCGCTCTAGATGGGTGGAGAAGCACCCTAAGAAACTTTTAAAATTCCCCAAGAATCTGCAAATGCATTATCATACACACATATTTTCTATATGATCTTTTTAATGTTCTTATTTGCAGTTTCGACAGCACCATTCATCTTTGGCTGATAGGGAGAAGAATTATGATTCTGAATCTTGAATTTCTCGCACAATGCGGTGATCATAGTGCTGTTGAGATTTGTACCATTGTCATTGATGATCCTTTCTAGGATATTGTACCAGCAAATAAGGTTTTGCTTGATGAAGTGGGCAACAACATTCTTGGTAACGGAGGCGAAGGAGGCTGCTTCAACCCACTTTGTAAAATTGTCAATGGCCACTAGGATTAATCGGTGTCCATTGGAGGTTATCAGCTTGATTTCCCCAATCATATCAATTCCCCACATAGCAAAGGGCCAAGGGGCTGTCAAGACATTCAGAGGAACCGAGGGTACATGCACTTTGTCGACATAAATTTGGCATTTATGGTAGGTCCGAGAGTGTTGATAGCAATTTGCTTCCATGGTAGACCAGTAATAGCCTGCCCGTAGGATTTTCTTTTCCATCGTATGCCCAATGGAATGGGTACGAAAAGTGCCCTCGTGCAATTCAGCCACGATCCTTTCAGCTTCAACCTTATCTATGCACCAAAGTAACACGAAGTCATGATTGCGTTTGTACAGGATGCTGTTACTAAGGAAGAATTTAGCAGAGAATCTCCTTAAGAACTTTTTGTCATTGACTGAAGCTCCTTTTGGATATTCTTGAGCCTCGAGATACTTCTTGACTTCATGAAACCAAGGCTGGTGTACTACCTCTTCAGTATTAATCTCACGACAGTGTGCTGGTTCATCCATTTGTTCGATGGTGATCTAGGGAGCCTCGTTATCCCAATTAAGTTTAAACATGGACGACATTGTGGCTAGAGCGTCTGCTAGATGATTTTCTTCTCGTGGGAAATGCTCGAAGGTAATCTTCTCAAAATATGGTAGCAATGTCAAAACATGTTCTTTATAAGGGATAAGGTTAGGGTGTTTAGTGTCCCATTCCCCTTTGATCTGACTGATGACCAAGGCTGAATCTCCAAACACATCTAAAGATTTGATTCCCAAGTCTATGGCAGCTCTGAGACCAAAGATGCAGGCTTTGTACTCCGCCATGTTGTTTGTACAATTGAAGCAAAGTCTGGCAGTGAAGGGAGTATGACACCCCTCAGGAGATATGAGTACATCACCGATACCATTGTCGAGTGCATTGGAGGCTCCATCAAAGAATAAGGTCCATCGGAATCCTTGTTCGGGTCCGTCATATGGCCTTAATTCTTCACAGTTGTCTAATGTCATGATGTCTTCATCCGGGAATTCAAACTTCATGGACTGGTAGTCTTCCACAGCTTGGTGAGCAAGGTGATCAGCTAGTACACTCCCCTTTATAGCTTTCTGGGTAGTATACTGTATGTCATATTCTGTTAGGATCATCTGCCACCTTGCTATTCTCCCAGAAAGAGCAGGCTTCTCGAAGATGTACTTTATCGGATCCATTTTAGATATCAACAAAGTAGTATGAGTCAGCATATACTGTCTTAGCCGGAGAGCAGCCCATGCCAGAGCGCATCAAGTTTTCTCGAGCAGTGAATATCTGGTTTCATAGTTGGTAAACTTTTTGCTCAGGTAATAAATAGCATGCTCTTTTCGGCCAGACTCGTCATGCTGCCCCAATACACACCCCATTGAATTTTCTAAAACAGTCAGATACATGATCCACGGTCTTCCCTCGATTGGTGGCATCAATACAGAAGGCTCTTGTAAGTATTCTTTGATTTTGTCAAAAGAAACTTGGCATTCATCATTCCATTTGACTACTTGATCTTTCTTCAAGAGCTTGAAGATTGGCTCGCAAGTAGCTGTCAGGTGAGAAATGAATATGGCAATATAGTTCAAACGTCCCAAGAATCCTCTGACTTCCTTCTCCGTATGAGGAGCAGGCATCTCTTGTATTGCTTTAACTTTGGCAGGATCGACCTCAATACCTTTGTTACTGACGACAAAGCCTAGGAGTTTACCGGATTGTACCCCAAATGTGCACTTGTTTGGATTCAAACTAAGCTTGTACTTCTTCAGTCTCTCAAACAGTTTTTTTAAGTGATCAAGATGCTCTTCTTCTGTTTCCGATCTGGCTAACATATCATCTACATAGACCTCTATTTCATGATGTATCATCTCATGAAATAAATTTACCATGGTGCGCTAATAGGTTACCCCAGCATTCTTTAATCCGAATGGCATCACCTTGTAGCAGAATGTGCCCCAATGTGTAACAAATGTTGTTTTCTCCATGTCCTCAAGTGCCATTTTGATTTGGTTGTAACCTGAGAATCTGTCCATGAAGGAAAACACTTTGTATTGTACCGTATTGTCAACTAGGATATCAATGTGGGGGAGTGGAAAATCATCCTTAGGGCTTGCCCTATTCAAATCTCTGTAGTCCATACACATTCGTACTTTTCCGTATTTTTTGGATACGGGAACAATGTTGGCAACCCATTGAGGGTAGGAGGTGACATCCAAGAATCCAGCGTTGAATTGCTTCATGACCAATGCTTTAATCTTTTGACATATCAGGCCTCATGTAGCGAACCTTTTGCTTTACTAGCGAACAATCTTCTCTTGTAGGCAGACGATGTACTACGATGTCTGCATCAAGTCCTGGCATGTCTTCATATGACCAAGAAAAAACTTCAACATAATCATGTAACAACTGAATCAGACGCTCCTTGACACTAGGTTCTAGATTGGCACCCACCTTGACCTCTTTTTTGTCTTCTTCGGTACCCAGGTTGATTGTATCCACGGGTTCCTCGTGAGGCTGAATGGCTCTTTCTTCTTGTTGTAGCAGTCTGGCAAGTTCCCATGATACTTCACAATCTTCCTCACCTTCATCTCCGGCTTGGTAGATTAGATTCTCAGAGTCACAAAAGGCCATAGCAGTATCGTTACCCATGGGATCCAGAATGGATGGATACCTGCATTGTGAGTGTGGGTGTGTGTAAGGGTATGGCTATCTTTGAAATAAAGTAAAATGTAAAAGAAAAACAATGAGAACAAAAGTTTGTATGCGAAAAACGTCTATGATTCATTGATGTCATATGAAGATGAAATAATAACCCTTACAAATGGACCATTGTGCCTCGGGTAAGACACAAGGTTTTAAGAGTGCGAATTGTTTTGAATATTATAGATCCAACAAAATGTAAAGATAAATTACTATGGGATAAAAGTGATTGGGACAAAGTCTCTAGCCTCCCAATTGTTGAGCCCTCCATTGACAGTCGGAAAGATCCAATCCTCCAGGTCGTAATCATCTTCACCATCTTCTACTGCGTTTACCTCACGATTGCTAATCTTCAAGGGTGGCCCTCCAGCGCAGGCACGGCGTACAGCCTTTTGAGCACTTAAAGTGAAACCTAGGCCGAACTTGTCAGACTTATACGGGATATCTGGAAGTTGCCCCTAGATAGTGCATCCACCTTCCTCTACCACTGCTTTGGTGTCCTTCAGAGATGACATCCGGAGTGGATGCCTTGTAACTTTGGGAACCTGAGACACAACCTTGGCTACTGCTACCTCTTGCGGGACCTCTTCGAAGTGTTGAAATGGAGTTTCAATGAATTCGCCGTCCAATTCCACATATCTAAAGGAATTGAGATGATTGATCATGTATTCTTCCTTTCCATGGACAGTGATAATCTTCCCTTGAACCGGATATTTCAGCATCTGGTGCAATGTAGAGGTAACAGCGCCAGCATTGTGGATCCATGGCTGACCTAGCAAGCATGAATACGAAGGGCGGATGTCCATTACATAAAAGGTGGAATTAAAAGTTTGGGTTCCAACCTTTATGGGGATATCCACTTCCCCGTGCACCATCCTCTTCGAGCTGTTAAATTCCCTTACTACTATGTTACTTGTCTTTAATGTCAGTCCCTCGCAGTCAAGTTTATCCAAAGCTTTTTTCGGTAATACGTTCAAAGACGAGCCTGTGTCCACCAAGACATGGGCTAGAGTTGTGCCCTTACATTCCACAGAGACATGTAATACCTCATTATGCTTTCTTCCCCTTGGTGTTAGATCAGCATCCGAGAAGCCTAGGCCGTTATCCGCTGTCAAGCTAGCCACGCAGTCTTGGAATTGATCAGCAGACGTCTCTTGAGGTACATGGGCTGTTTTTAGGAACTTCACCAAGGCTTTCGCATGTGCCTCAGAACATAGTAGTAATGCCAGCATGGAGATTTTTGAGGGAGTTTTCCCCAATTGTTCAACTACATTGTATTCGCTCCTCTTTATAATTTTTAGGATCTCCTCCATTTCTTTCTTGGATGTCTCAAGGATAGTCAGTGATTGAGCCTTCGTCTGGACAGACTCCACTTGAATACTCTTTCCTCGAGTCTCGGCAGCGGGAGAGTTGGTAGGAATGATAACATGAGTTGTGATGGCTTCATCAATAGGAGCACTTGTAGAGATGATTATGGGTACGGAAGTAACCTTTGGAGAAGCCACAGGGATGATCACAGGTCCAGAAACTGCTTTAGGGGGAGCAATTTCTGAAGAGAAGATCCTACCGCTTCGGGTAATTTTTCTAGTTCCAGCAATATTGTTGATGTCAGAATCTTCTTCTTCGGAGTTTATCTCTTCGGCGGCCGGCCAATCTTGCTTGACGCCATGGTAGTAAATGTCTCCTCCATAATTCCATGACACGGTTTTGTCTGATTCATATGGGACTGGCCCAGGCATTATGATTATTAAAGGAGCTGCTTTCGAAACTGATGTAATTCTAACGGGTCTTTTGGCGGAGACCCTGAAAGAATTGGCGGAAATGGTAATGATTGAAACATCTTCAACATGAATAGGTGAAACATGACTCTTTTCAAACAAAATATCTTTGTTATCTATCAGGCACTGAATGCCTGCCTTCAACAAAGGACAACCAATTGGTGAGGATAAGCAGAGATGGAAAACTTCATTACAGCCCGGGAACACACCGACTTTCAACAAGTTTATCTTAATAGTCGGAAGTGGAGTCATGAGTTTATCAACTGAGGTAACAAACAAATCTTCTTCAATGGCATTAGTATTGTGACCATTGTTGTACCCCAAAATTTGCCCTCCCATATTCTTCAAGAATTGCAAAGAGCATGCTTTAAAATCTCCCCAAGGGTTGCACAGTTCAAGGGCCTCCTAACAGTCAAAAACTAGGGTTTTGGTTTTGTCAAAGAAAATGAAGTTTCCAAGGGTCCAATCAAGTCCCACATGCCTACAAACATGGTCAAGCATCCTCATACCAAGTTTCAAGACTTACAGCATAAAATTGCACAGTCAAAAACCCTAATTGCACTACAGTCAACTGCAGGGGCAAAATGGTCATTTGACAGTCAAAAGTTCAAATTTTTGGTCAACACATCATTTTGAAGCCACAAACATCATTTGATCAATGATTGATCATGATTCTCAAAGCTTGGCTCAAAAAGTCTCAAGATGCAAAAGTTTCCATATTTGGACAGTTGAAAAAGTCAACTGTAACTTGACCAAGGCATAACTTCCACATGGATTATCAGAAAAATTCCATCCAAAGCTCATTTTAAAGAGAAAGACATTTCCTACAACTCATCTTCACACTTCAAGTCCAAGAAATGCTCTCACAAAAAGTTATTAATTTCAACATTATAGGTCATTTTCAAAAGTCAACAAAAAGGGACTTTAAGTCAAAGGCCATAACTTGAGATTGGTAAATAAAAATTACATGGGACCAAAGGCATTGGTTAGAGGACTTCAAGACCTTTCCAAAATGTCCAAGAACATGAGCAAAGCTTACAAATTGAGCAAGATATTTCTTGAGAAAGTTGGGAAATTTTTGGATATTTTGAAAAGTCAACTTTGCTTCAAATGCTTTAAAATTGCTAATGGGCCACATTTTCTTCCAAGATTGATCATCCAAAGCATGTGCACGACCATTTGGCCCAAAGGGAAGTTATTCATCATTTTTATTTATTTATTTGAATTTTTAATTGCTAATAATTCATTTAATTAATTAAAATATGTGAAAAATACCAAACCAATGCAATCAAATCTTTTTATGCATGAAATAGTCTCAAGATTTCATGCATAATCAAATAGGGAAAGAATCAATGGTAATTGGACATGATTGGTATCAAATATGCATGAAAAGATTGAAAAATTATATGCATGAAAATCCAATATTCTCTACATCAATGCAAGGATTCTTTGGACCAAATTTTCAACCCTAATCATTCACATACTTATACTCATGCAAACCCTAGTGCTCATGACCTCTAAGCTGCACAGAAACACCATAACCAAGTTTGAGTTTTTGACAAAAAATTCCAAAACTGAAAACTATATTCCAGTGCGATTCAAGCCAAAATAATTATCCCATTGCCTTCCTGAGACATCAAGGGAAGTTCCTGGATCAAAATCATAGCTTGTAACCTCAAGAATTGGTAACACGAAACAACCCTGTTCATCATATTTTTTGTATTCGTGCATCAATTTATACGCATCATTCTTGCACTTCTTTGATTAATTTATACTAATGAGACCTTTCTGAAGCTAACCATGTAGTTTAATTGAATTTTTATACACCATACGCGAAATTGCCATTGTTGTCTTTTAGGGTTACAGAGGTCACGAATTGGGGTTTCCCTATTCTGGAACAATTGAGACTTGAGACCTACACCATTGAAATCAGCATGCTTGGACGATCTGAACACATACCTCGCGCCTAATTTATGAGCCAGCATCTCCTATTCGCTATTTTCATGCTTGCTATTTAGTGGGGGTTTAAAACCCCCGCTATTCACCTTATTTTTTGTTTCAGATACAGCGCACAGATGGAGAAGACGGTGATGTGTAAGGAAACGAGTGATTCATTCAAATTTCGCGCGAAAATGTCCACTAACTCATGATTTACGTTATATTATTTGTTCTCTATATAATATTCAAAGCGTGTGAAGAGCTCCAGTGGCAAGGCATCAGTTTGGTAATCCCTGGGACCTGGGTTCGAATCCCAGGTCCCCCTCCCTTTCCATATTATTTTTCTAATCACGCTTATGTGTAGTTCGCTTCCTGAGTTCCAGCGTACACTCCACAATCTCCACGCGCCACATGGCCTGTAACCTCAATCCAAGGGTACTGATTGGAAGAACACCCTGGACGTTGGTCAAACATGCCACATGCTTCCTGAAAAAGTCAGAAGGGCCAGGATCTATTGGGCCAAAAATGCTGAGTTATACCTCCAATTTGGGGACAGAACCCCCCATGGTTTGCTTTTATTCTTTTTTTTTATATTTTGCTATTTTTATTTGTTTTAATTAATTTCCTTTGAATTCTTTAATTTAATTTATTTTCATAAAATATAAAAATAGTAAAAAACCAGAAAAAGACAAAAAACAAAATATATTTTATTTTAATATTGTTGTAAATAAATCTCACTAATTAATTAGGTTAAATTTAGGTTTAAATCTTAATATTTTTCTAAAAAAACTTAAAATTTGTAGAATTAGGTTTTAATTACTTTTACTGTTTCTTTTCTTTTGTTAATTATTAATTATTAATTATTATTTTTGTAAATAAAAATTGAATTAATTAATTAGGTTTAATTTTAGGTAATTTTCATATTTTCTTAATAAATTAAAAAATAGCTAGAATTAGGTTTAAATTTCATTTAATTCCCATAAAAAATCCTAAATACCAAAAACTCAAAAATCTTTTCTCTTTTTACTTTAATTTAATTAATTTGTCAATATAATTTAATTTCATTAAAAAGGGTCCAACGCCTTCGCTTTCAATTTTAATTTGTTTCGCACATTTTATTTCCTTTCTTATAATTTTTATGTAATTCTCCTGAAGCCGTGTATATTTGATATTTACATTTCTCGCATCTTTATTTTATGTCAAATCGGGTCCTGGATTTAATTTGGCGATGTGGACCCGCGCCTTTGTAATAGCGTAGGAACCTTTAATTTCCGCACTGTTTTAACTGTTAATTAAATCGCATGCAAGAATGAATGTCTAAATAAAAACAAACGCGTAGATCACCCATGACATGACAAAAGACAAAAATATCTGAAAACGACACACAAATCACACACCACCCCTAGGGTACGCCTCACTGTTGCCTTGCCTCTCGAAAGGTGATCGTCGAGTAGAGGATGTCTTAGTAAGTCCTCATGATCCGGGAACCTGGCATGAGGGTAGCTTCTAAGGTGTCTTCCCATTGCTCCGGTGATCACCATGTCCCGAACCTCGAATTGACCCGAACACCTCCAACGGTGGTGCTACCTACCTCTCAATGGTGGGATGGCACTACTTTAAAGGACATTTACACAGACAAATTCCTTAGGGTAGGTAGACAACTCTAGATACTTTCTCTAATTTCAAAACAAATCAAAAAAAATACTTTTCACACCGACACTTTTCAAAAAGCTTTCGAAAGCAATCTTTCAAACACTCTTGAGGACCGATACAAGAGTCGAACTGGAATTTTCAAAGAAACTTTTTAAAACCCACAGTTGAAAAGCAAACAAACCATTTTTGAAAACACAAATGAGCAAGTATCTAAGAGCCCATGGATAACCATGGATAGAAAGGGTGCTAACACTTTCCCTTTCTATAATCTACCTCCCGAACCGAGAGCAATCTCTATAAGGAATTTTTCTGTGCTTTTGTCCTTTCCATTTGGAGAAAATAAAAGACGGTGGCGACTCTTGCTTCCGCGACATTTCGCGAACCAGCGTTAAACAGTCAGTTCCAGATCCACCGATCACAACCATGTCTGAGCATAAGAGCAGAAATAACATTTGGCTTCTCGGGCGCATCAAACTCAATTTCTTTTGCTTCAATGAGGTCTTGTATTTTGTTCTTCAAGGCCCAACAGTTATTAATATCATGACCAGAACTTTCAGAGTGATATGCGCAATGGGAATTGGGATGATAATGAGGGGATGTTGTATTGGGGTTTTTCGGAGCTTCTTTCAAGGTTACCAAATTGGATCTCAGAAGATGCGGTAGAACTTGAGACAGAGTCATGTTAATTCTAGTGAATTGGCTGACTGGCCTTTCCACCCTTGGTTGATTACTTCTTTGTTGATCAGATGTAGGCTTGGGAATCATAACAGCCCCCACCATTGGTCGGCGTTCGGCATTATCTTGATTCCTTTGCGGATATACAGCAGCTACCTCTTTCTTCCCGGTGAAAGGCTTCCTTATAGTTGTAGAAGAAGATGTATCTTTCTGAATCTTTCCACTTTTTATGCTGGCTTCTACCCTCTCTCCGGTCAATATTAATTCAGTAAAGCCCGTAGATGAACTTCCGATTAATGGTTGAAAAAGGGACCAGATAAGGTGCCTAGGAATATGTCTACCAATTCTCTCTCAAACAGAGGGGGTTGAACTCTTCCAGCCAAATCTCTCCATTTTTGTGCATAGTCCTTGAAACCTTCATTGGAGGCCATGGCCATACTCTAGAGTTGAGTACGGGTAGGCGCCAAATCAGCATTGTATTGATATTGCTTGTAGAAAGCTGCGTCAAGATCTTCCCAATTGTGAATGTTGGCTCTTTCTAATTGGTAGAACCAGTCAAACTGAGTTCCAAACAGACTATCTTGGAAGAAGTGCACCCATAAGTCTTTATCAGCGGTATGGGGTTGGATTTTTCTCACATATAACCGGAGATGAAATTTAGGGCATGACACTCCATCATATTTGGAAAACATAGGCACTTTGAATTTCGGAGAAATCACAATCCTCGACACTAGTCCCAATTCCTCAAAGTCTAAGCCTGACACCTTTTGTATTTCCATCGCGCTCAACCGCTCTTTGAGATGTCTGTACTTGTCATCAGCTGGAGGATATTGTTCCTCAGAGTAGTCTTCTTCTTCCTCTTCCTCTTCCTCTTCTTCCGATTCTGACGGGATAACTGTTTCTTTGCCTTTCCCTTCTCCTTCACCGGATGTTGTTACAAAGTTCAAAGTCCTTCTTGTCTGCCCATGAAATCTTCTCCCCATGTTTAAGACTCTGGTTACCTTCTTTATTTTCTTTTTCCTTTCTTCAACCAACAAAGTCTTCAATTCTTCCTACCCCTTGGCTAGGGTCATGAGCAATTGTTGAAACTACGTATTCTGAGCTTGGAGATCTTTCACTGTTTACTCGAGATCCATCTTACTGAAATAAACAGTAGAGATATGAGGAGACTTGTTGCAAAAGACCTGTTTATGTTATGATGAATGATATATGCATATGTAATGTTTTCAAGGATTTCAAAGATTCAAATTTTTTTTAGACCAAAAAGGAAACACACGTTATATTAATAAGATAAAGTTTGAGCACATCAGTGCCCTTTGGGAAAAATAATACAAAAACTCTAAGATAAAAAGTAGTACGCATCCTCTTTGGTGTAATGTAGGTATTCAGAGTCCGCTCCTCATGAAGTAGCCTAGTGAGTTCCAAAACCTTCTTCTCGCTTGCGTAGAATTGGGCTTCGAAAGTATCTCGCTCTCCTTTGAGTTGTATACAATCCCTTTGTAGGTCTTCAAGAGATGTGGGCATGTCAGGATGTAAGATAATGTATGTGACATCTCCTTCCTTAACAGGCTCAATGATTACCGGAAGAATGGAGGTGTAAGGCATCATAAGACTCTGAGCACGAGTTCATACCCATTTGAGATAAGGCTCAAGAGGGATGGAATTCTTGTGCCCCAAAGTCTTGCTATCCACCTTGTTTAGCATCTTCCAAGCTCGGATAAATCTCTGGCGATGACCTTGATCGTTGTTGTCGTAGTCGAATACCAAACCTTGAATCAACATCTCGTGCGGGCCATCCCTTCGGGCGTCACCAAATTGTATTAAGGCTAAGCATGGATTGTAGGTGATACCTCCCCTAATGCTAAGTAAATGAACATTAGGGAATTCTCCAAAACGTTAAACGATGATAACATTCTCTTTAGATCGAGAGCGCCAATGAATGTCTGAATGTTTGAGTGTCATCAACCTTTGCGACCACCTTGAACCTCGCTCGTTCTTTAAGACTGATTGGGGAAGATGAGAAATAAACCATCTTTCCAAGAGAGGAGTGCAACACATAAGGACACCTCTTTTCCTCATTGTGCGAGTGTGAAAAGAGTGTAGGATATCCCCTAGCAATGTAGGCACTGGGTTGCGTTATATGAAGATTTTGACGACATTCACATCTATGAGTTGGTCAGGATTTGGAAACAAAACCATCCCATAGATAATAAGAGCCACAATTTCCTTAAAGGCTTGCAGGTCTAAGGAATTCCAACAGCTTTGGGCTTTCTCAAGCAGGAACTTTGCTAAGAAACCTTTGACACCACTCCTAGTTTCCCAATGGGCTGTGACATCAGATGAGTGCAAGTGTAGAGCTTGAGCAATCTCTTCTGGATTTGGGTCTCTTTCTGTACCGTTGAAAGGTAGTTGATTGACAACGGGAATCCTCAAGAGTTGGGAGAATTCTTCCAAAGTAGGCACAAGTTGATAGTTGGGAAATGTGAAACAATGGTGCAAAGGATCAAAGAACTGAAAGAGCACCTTCATCATATCCTCATCTGTGTTGGAGGTGACCAAGTTGAGTAGACGACCATGTCTCTCAGTGAATGGAGAGTTCTCAGGAATCTTTGAAGCTAGCTCCTTAAGTTGTGGAAGAATTCTCACAAGGTAGACTTGTATAGTTTTCCTGCGAAGTGAATCCATTTCCTACAAAACAAGAACAAAGATGAATCCCAAAATCCTTGAAATGGTTAGTGGATGAATATGATGTTCATGATGTTCGTGATGTTATGTACAAGTATGCATATACAAACAAAGCAAACAAATCCTTAGTTTAGGCTTGCATGGAGTTTTATAGGTAAGTACCCTCTTGAAGTTTAGTTGGCTTAAACCTGTCCTAATAATAGTAATCGGGTTCTAAGGAGCTCAATATCATTGGATTGTTTCCTTGGTCATTGTTTTAGCTCAAGCCTCTTTAATGGCGACCGAAATATCCCAAGAAACCAAAAGCTCAATGAGTGTAGTATCGAGTACCTACCAACTTCGAATTGCACCAAAGCTGGTCATCTCACTACATCCTAAAGGCCAAGTTGGTCAAGTAAAGGTTCTAGAAGTTCATTAGTGCTTCATGACATCACTCAGCGGCCCCATATTCTCTTTGATTAATTCAAAGGCTACCGTTACCCACAAATATGTCACACTAACGTAGCTATTACTTAGACCATGTCGGCATACCCCACACAGTTTCCACAACGTATTGCTACTTACCTATAATGTATCCCAAATACGGGTAGAGGGTTCAAACCCAAACAAAGAACCATAATGTAAAGCATACAAGTCAAACAATATAAACAAGTAAATGTGATCTATCCCTAAGGTAACCCCACTTTTATAATATTCCCCAGTAGAGTCGCCAGTTCTGTGATATGGTGGGAAAACTGACTTTTTGTTTTGTGTTTGTATTCGCAAATGTTGCGGTTTAGCAAGAGTCGCCACCACTTTTCTTTTATCCAAAAGGAAAGGTGAAAAAGCACAGGAAAGACCTTTAGAGATATTTTCTTGAGTTTGTGGGGTAGATTATGAAAAGGGAAGGTGTTAGCACCCTTTTCATCCATGGTTTTCCATGGGCTCTTAGTTACTTGCTAGACCACTTGCTTTTGTTTGAAATTAGGCTTTGTGTGGTTTTTGAAAGTATTTTGAAAAGGGCGCCATCGTTTAGGCAAACTTTTTTGTAATGATTCTCGTTCGTAAGAATGTATACAAAGATGTTGATCTTTTGAAAATATTTTTAAGTTTGAAAGATGTTTAAAAGTGTGTAGGTGTTTGTTTCGAAAATAGCAAGGATGTTTTGTTTGAAATGAAGAAAGTAATTAGGAGCATTCTACCTACTCAAAAGTCTTTCTTGTTCATTTTTCTTTTCCTTTGACATTGTTATCTTACCATTGATTTGGTAAGCAACTCTATCTGTGGATATAAACGGGACGGGCGTGGGACATTTATATAGTCATTGAAAGCAACCTATAGGACGTTTTAGCAATGTCATTTAAAGACTAGATCGTTTACCGAATGCAACATTGAGGGTCATCGAGGGACTACGATCTTTTATCGAGTGGTCTTTGCTAAAATGCCCATATTCGAGGGACATGACTAGTTTCCGATAAGCAACAAGTGAGATTACCCTAAGGGTGCTAGTGTGCAAGTGTATTTGATTGCATGCATAACTTTGTCTTGAATTAGGGTTTTCTAAACATTGGTTTTAGTCTTGCCATACACACCCTAATTACTAACAATATATGAAAGCAATAAAAGTGCGGAAAGTAAAGATTCTACGCTATTACAATCATTAGGGGGATGGGGTGTACAAATTTTCAAGTTGGGAATGCAAATTAAATCCTAAGTTACTATTACAACCACATCGAATGGATAAGAATGTACATGAAATGTAAAATGTTTGTTTCGTTTAAGAAAAGAAATAAGTTTGGTCCAAGAAAATATTTTGATCTTTTTATGTTGAAAGAAATAAAATATAATATGTGAATATGAAATATTTTTGGTGTTTTTTTTTATTAATGAAAAATAAAAGTGATGATAAAAGATAACAAAGAGAAGGAAGACAGGATCAGCGCAAATGCTGAAATAGAAGAGGTCAGAAGTTCTGACTCTGACGTGCTGCACAAACAGAAACAATGTTAATAGAAATAGGGAAGGTCAGAAGTTCTGGATCCGCTGAGAATAAAGAAGTTTTTCAGAAGTTCTGATGCCACTGACAGAACTTTGCTTCTCTCCTACATACTAGTCAGAACATCTGTAACTTAGTCATTTCCCAACAAAACAGAAGATACACGTATAACAGCTTATGGCAGGTTTCATAATGTTTCAAAAACAAGAAATATCATAACTATAAATCAGAAGCAAGTATGAGTTTTCTAATCCTAATTCTGAGTTCTAATTTCTTCAAGAAGCTCTGAACTGGAATTCCCTCTACTTAGGCAGGCAAATGCATGAAATCTCAGAATGTGTACATTATCAGAATATCTACATTGTATTTTTAAACATGCAAATCTGACAATGCCTAAGTAATATGATGAGAGTCAATAGAAGCTTACCTTGCAGCTGGAAAATACTTTGTGAGCTATAAGCTGGTTCTGACCGCTTGTGATGTTCTGAACAACTTCCTCACATGTTCAGCAGGCTGGAAACTTTCAACTTGGGCTTTTTGAGGTGGACGTTAATGGAGAGCGTGTTACAGTTTGATTACAGAGGTTAGGATGGATTTTGAATGTATATCAGAAACTGTATAGATGGTTTTGGTCAAGAAACACTGGAGGAAAAATGGAGTTTGAATGCAAGAATCAAAAGCTAACATATTTCGTATTTTTGTGTTTGCAGTTTCTTGGACTCTTGGAATTTTTGTAGGGGTTCAAGGCTTTTATTTCTCAAGTTTTCAAATTTTTTCGACCCTTTTACAGTTGCCAATGGTTTTCAATTTATAAGCAATGATCTTGTAACTTGGAGAGATCAAGGGTACAGCTATCATATGTTAGGCGCTGACTTGTTCTTGAAGCAAGTTCAAATAGGTGTGGTGGTTGGCGGTTTTTTAGCCGTGCCTAAGCTGGATTAGAAAGCAGGGATTAAGGAAAAGTAAACCCAAAAGCAAAAGCAACGCATGGGCCCTAGCATATTCTTGTACAAAAGTTACTTTTTAAGGACAACAAAGGTACTTCTATGCCACACGTGGGGAAATCCTTTGGATAAAGACTCAAAAGTGGTTGTGAGCATTAAATGATGATGAGATTGATCAAACCAGAAATCCTACAATGTGAGATTTTGTATCATTTCTTAATGCTGGATCAAAAGTTCAACTTCAACGTAACTTTAGAATAAACATCCAACTTCTGATCTTTGTATCTCTATGCTCCAGCATGTTCTGAAGGAATTCCCAGACTTTCCAGGAAGTTTGCAACATGCTTTGTAAATCTTCTTTGAATTGCTCTTGCAAACTCTGACTGAATCTTTTGTGAAAACTGGCTCAGAAGTTGTAACCAAACTCTGTTTTGGAACTGTCCAGAATCTGCTGAGTGCTTCAGTTTCATAGACGTGTCTTTGAGGAGTCATAACTTGAAATCGCTGCATTTCTATGAGAAGTTTTGTTCTGTAATGTTTCAGATCTTGTTTGAGTCCATAACTCTTGTGTCAGAAGTTAATCCAGAATCAACCTGCATCATGGTGATAATCTGATCAGAAGTTCTGAGTTTGTCATATTTCTTAAACACTTAGAGAAATTCTAAGTATTTAGAAATTTGACTTTTCCAAAGTAACTTTTGACTTCTGGATTTCTAGATGAAACAAACTTCATATCTCAACATGTCTTGATGAAATATGACTCTTGAAACCTAATTTTGATCTGAAAGTCAAAGTTTGACTTTTCAGTATGCAAATGACCATTTTACCCTTGTGGATGACTTTCTTGAAAAATTTATAATTCAAAGCTTGGAATTGGATGGAAGTAAACCTGAGGGTCTCAGGTGATCCTTTGGGAAATGAGAGGGCAAATTTGGGGTACAACACATGTTATGCAAGAAACGAAAAGTTCAAGGTTTAAAGCAACTTACCTTGCTTGAGGCTGAAGCGTGTGTTAGACCTTGAAGTGGTTACCTTGAATGCTTCTGGATTCGAAGGGAGAGACCAAGGGTAAGTCTTTGACACTGGATTCGAAAGAGCAAAACAAGTGAAATGTCCTTCTTTGCTGGATTCGAAGGATAGCAAGATGTAAGGATGTTTCAGATTTGAAAGAGATAAGTATTTGGATTATGGGTTTGTGTTTTCACAAGTGTTTGAGTGTTTGAGAATTTTATGGTGTTTGAGAAATTTGAAGATTCGTTCCTCTCCTATTTTTTTTCTTCGCCCCTTTTGATGTGCAAATGAACTCTCTGTTTATAGAGAAAAAAAATTGGAATGAGCAGCTTTGTGAAAGAATAAAATATAGTTTCTTTGAAAAGCCAACATCCACTTGTGTCAACTTTTTATAATCACAAGATAAAAGTACTAAAATCAATGGTTTTTATGGGTGGTTCCTAGTTTATAGGGGAAAAATGTACATAAGAGACAGGCGCAAGGCTCAAAAACTTTCTAAAAAGGTAGTGATGTCATCAAGAGCAAGTCGGCTTGAAGAACAATTTAATATGGAGTGAGGCACAAGTTGGAGGCCTATGTAGCCTGACCTATGGATAACTTGGTTCTTTGAATCAAATATTTCATCTTTCCATAGCCTTCTACCAGACTCAACAAAGCAACATTCGTTTCCACCAATTGTGTGTCCTTCAAATGGACCAACTGTGTATTCTTCGAATGGACCAACTATGTGTTCTTCGAATGGCCCTCTTCAACTGAATATGCCATTTTGAGTCCTCTTGCTTTTGATCAGTTAGGTCCAAACCTTCGACCAGATTCAAAAGCAAGCAAAACCAATTATTCCCCAACCATGGCAAGTCCTTCGAATGGGCCACCAAGTTGTGTGTCATAGTGCAGCACTATGTATGTTGAAGGGTCTGCAGATGGATTCGAAGGTGATATGAAGGTGATTCAAAACAATCATGAAGGTGGATTCGAAGCCAACATATAGGTGTATTTGAAGGTGAAGGAAATGAATAAGAACGACCTTGAGTGGGTAAGGAACTTTTAATCGCTTGCTCCCAACTCTTTCATAAAAAATAAACATTTTACACATCACCTTTTTAAAATAAATATTTTCAAACACTTTGTATGCATTCTTGAGGACTGATACAAGAACCATTACAAAGTTAGTCGTAGTTTGTTTTTTTTAAATATTTTCAAATCACACACACAAAGCAAATTTTCAAAGTGAACTAGTGATTAAGAGCTCATAGATAACTACAGATGAAAATGGTGCTAACGCCTTCCCTTTTCATAAGTTACCCCCCGAACTCAAAATCTATCAAGGTCTTTCTTATTATTTTCAGCCTTTCATTATATTGGATAAAAGAAAAGTCAGTGGCAACTCTTGCTATTCGTAACATTTGTGATAAAACACTAAACAAGTCAGTTCTCCCATCGTATTACAGAGTGTGTCTCAAATAAGAATGCATGGAGTGCATATAAGGTTAATACGAAAGTGTATTTCCATATCAATTTAATGCAAAATAAGTGTGTCTCGATTGGGAATGCATGAGGTGTGCATAGGGTAAACATAAAAGTGTATCTCCAGATCAATTTAAGGCAAAAAATGAAGGTGTGGTTCATTTACGCATGTATTTGATATGCAATTGGTGCTTCTGGAAATGTATTTCCGACTTCTTAGGGGTATTTTTGGATTTTTCTTAGGGTGCTTCTCCACCATCTAGGATGGAAGAAGCAATCCAATATTTTTATACATATTTTTATTTTGAAAAAATTGGAGATATGAAATAAAGGACTATGCCCAATAAAGTTTGGGCTAAAATAATGGAAGGTGTTTCCTCCAACCATATTTTGATTCCCTCAAAAAGGGTTTTTTTGGGTAATTATTTCTCCCGCTCTAGATGGGTGGAGAAGCACCCTAAGAAAGTTTAAAAATTCCCCAAGAATCTGCAAATGCATTATCAAACACACCTATTTCACATCAAATACATGCGTAAATGAGTGACATGTCTATTTTTGTCTCAAATTGATCTGGAAATGCATCTTCACAGCAGGTTATAGAGATTCTCTTATGTATTAACCCTATACATACGACATTCATTCCTAATCGAGACACACTCATTTTACTTTAATACATGGAAACCAAACATGTTCAAAACACATTTCTCATCTAAACTACCTATTAAACATATTGCTCAGATATATTACCAATCTAAACTACCTATTACACAACTTAATGCCCAATTTGTACAAATGTATATAAAAATAAAAAATGAATTGAAAAATAAAAAACTTACCTAATGTAAGTTTGATTTTGAGCTCTTTGATTTATTGGATATTGAGAATAGAAACTTGGAAGTGAGTTGAGAGAGTTTGAGATTTTGAGAGAACTTGAGAGTCTGAGATGGTTTGAGAGAGTAAACCAAACGTGAAATGAGGGAGGATAAAAGTATGACACATATTTCATTAAAATTCCGTCCAGAAGTGCATTTGTGTAAGTTATATGGAAATCCATTTTTCGTATTAATTTTTGACATTAAACTAGGTCTTGACTCACTTACAAACGAATTGTGTGAATTGGAGTGCGTTCGAAAGTGCATTTCCAAATTATAAGGGTAGTTTTGGTTTTTAACTAGGGTATGATAGTAATCCTTAGGGTGGAAAGATCAATCACCTTTTTTGGGCTAACAAACCTGTAAGTCTCAGAGTGCCTAAGAGGGGGGGGGGGGTGAATTAGGTCTTATAAAAATTTATTCGGTTTTACGAGAATGCTTGGTAGTAATTTTGGTTAAGTGTTTGAAGGTTTTGTTTATATCTTTATCTTTTCTTGATTATGGTGATGAAAGCGATAAATGCGGAAAAGTAAAGAACACGGTGATATATCCTGGTTCCCCTCACAATCCGAGAGTACTCCAGTCCCCTTTCCAACACGAAAGAGATTTCACTATAGTTAGAATGATTGTACAACCTATGCTTACTATCTAACCTATAGGGTGATCAAAGGTTCTTAACACCTTTAAGACCAAACAAACACTAATGTGAATGAAGAACAATCCTCTTCAAATCACAACACTTACTTCCAACAATTCTGGATAGTAAGGGAAAAACCTTTAAGTAATACAATGATTTAGTTTGAAGTATATGGAGAGCTTTATCAATCTTCAATTGATCTTCTTCTTCAAGATAAAAACAATTCTCAATAATGTATATAAATGTTCACAATGTATGTATGAAACTTGTAATGATAATGAAAGTGTATATGGCAAGTTTCACAAAATTATGAACACATGAAAGTTTGTGTGCAAATTCGAATGAATGAGAAAATTGTTTATTGAAGAAGTATATTTGTTAATTTGAAAATTGAAGCATTCTTGTGTATTTTTGAAAAAATAAAATCTGCATTTTATAAAGTCATAAGAACCTCTTCATTCATGCCAATTCATATGAAAAGTTGCAATGCATTCATGAAAAGATATCACTTGAAAAATGTTCAAAAAACAAAGTAAAAGCTGCACTGGTTCGCTAGGAACCGGTTCCGACACTGACAGAACCCGGTTCTTAGTGAACGTTATAAGTTGGAATTCAAAAATATCATGCAGGAACCGGTTCCCATATTGGTACAACCCGGTTCCTGGTACAAAATCCAGGGACATGCTTTTTGAGAAATGCTGGAACCCGGTTCCCTGTTAGGGAGGAACCGGTTCCTAAAGGGTTATTTTCAAAAAATACTTTTTGAAAGATATTTCAAACAAAGTTTTCTTGATATTTAAAGTTATGGAATATGTATATGTTGATGAATGCATATTGTGAACATCTATATTCAAGATTTTAAGAATTATTTATACCATTTAACATTTGATGATTCTTCAATAATTCTTCAATAATCTTCAAGACTTTTATTTGATGTTGATAAGCTTTTTGCACATCCTTTGAATGTTGATGTCCATGTTGTCTTCATCAAAACACATGCTTTAAATATGACTTGAGAAGCTTGCAATTACATTCTCCCCCTTTTGATGATGACAACCAAGTCTTGAAAACGATTTCTTGAAATGTTTATGTTGTTTTGTATAGCAAACATGTTGAGCAAATGCAAGACTCCCCCTAAATTGTATGCTCCCCCTAAGTCTATGATTCTTTGAATTTTGGAGTGAGTTTGATATTTATTTGGGCATGCAATTTCTTTGAAACAAAACAACACATATGCATATTCTTCTCCCCCTTTGTTAACATCAAAAAGGATGGAGAAAAAGAGTGAACCAAATACATATAAAAGTTAAGACGTGCATCTTAAGAGAAACATTTAGTGATCACCTTCTTCCAAAATACAAGTTCTTTTCCAAGCTTTTTGTTCTTGATGGACCAAAGAGATCCATGTGTAACAATTGCAGTGGTCTTGTAGTAGACACCACATTCTTAGATTTGAAAGTTGTTTTGGTCTGTTTGCCCTTTTGGCATGCATTACATAATTTGTCTTTGATGAACTTCATCTTTGGTAGACCAATAACTAAGTCATGCTTAACCAATTTGTTCAAGTGCTCCATGTGAATGTGAGCGATCCTCTTGTGCCATAACCAAGCGTCATTGTTGTTTACCATAAGACATTGTACCTTCAGAGACAAATCATCTAAAGTAATCATAAAAATATTGTTAGTTCTTATACCTTTGAGTTTTATCTCATTGGTTGCCTCATCCATAATGAGACATTCATCTTTGTTGAATTTGATCTTGAACCCTCTATCGCAAAGTTGACTTATGCTAAGAAGATTGTGCTTTAATCCTTCAACATAGAGAACATCCTCAATTTGAATGGATGGAGGTGTGCCAACTATTCCAACGCCAAGAATCTTTCCTTTGGTGTTGTCTCCATAGGTGACATACCCTTTGGCTTTATGTACTAGATATGAAAATTGGTGTACATCTCCTGTCATATGCTTTGAACATCCACTATCAAGATACCAAACATTTGATGTGGATTTCAAGCATACCTCTTCTTCATCGTCGGAGTGATGTGAAGCCATTAATGCTAGATTTGCACATTCGTCGCTTTCCGAATCGGATGAAGAACTTATCTCATTATCTTCCCATGCAACATAAGCCTTTTTGTTCTTGAACTCCTTTTTGCCTTTGAATCCATTTTTCTTGGAGAGTTTTGGACAATCCGGCTTTATGTGACCTTGATTTCCACACTCATAACATGTGACATCTTGTGTTGATGTGAAGGCTTCTTTATCTTTATGATTATAAAATTTCTTCCTCTTGACAAAGTTAGCATTATGAAGATTATTTTTATGACCAAAATATTTTCCTAACCTTTTTACAAGAAGCAAGAAGTTTTCATCTTCCTTCGATGCATCTTTATCTTGACTTTCCTTTGAATCAACTTTCAAAGCAATGCCTTTGGATTTCTTCTCTAAATTTTCATGTTTTTCAAGTCTACCGAGTTCCGTTTCGTATTCTTGAAGTTTGCCAAATAATGTAGCGGAAGTCATTGCAGAGAGACTCTTCTTTTCCGAGATTGCCGTTACCTTTGGTTGCCATTCCCTAGTCAATGATCTAAGGATTTTCAAGTTGAGTTCATCATTTGTCAAGGTTTTACCAAGAGCATTTAAGTGATTTGTCAAATGCACAAATCTCTTTTGTAAGTCAAGAATGGATTCTCCGGGCTGCATTCGAAATATTTCATATTCTTGACTCAAGGTATTTAGCCTTGATCTTTTTACTTCATTCGTTCCTTCATGAGTTTGAACCAGGGTATCCCATATTTCTTTTGTTGTCTTGCGGTTCGAGACACGGAAAAATTCGTCCATACTGAGTGCACCTTGAAGAAGGTTTATTGCCTTTTTGTCATAGAAAACTTTCTTTTTATTATCGTCGTCCCATGCAGTTTTGGGCTTTACAGAACCAATGCCATTGATTACTGATATTGGGATAAATGGACCATTTTCAACAGCATCCCATACTTCCTCTCCTTGTGCTTCTAAATGCGCCTTCATGTGTATTTTCCAGAAGTCAAAATATTCACCACAGAATAGAGGAGGCTTGTTGTTACTACCACCATCTCTGAAAACTGGTTGATGATTTGCGGAAGCCATTCTGGATCTTTAGGAACAAGTTACCTATAACTTGCTCTGATACCAATTGTAAGTCTCAGAGTGCCTAAGAGGGGGGGGGGGGGGGTGAATTAGGTCTTATAAAAATTTATTCGGTTTTACGAGAATGCTTGGTAGTAATTTTGGTTAAGTGTTTGAAGGTTTTGTTTATATCTTTATCTTTTCTTGATTATGGTGATGAAAGCGATAAATGCGGAAAAGTAAAGAACATGGTGATATATCCTGGTTCCCCTCACAATCCGAGAGTACTCCAGTCCCATTTCCAACACGAAAGAGATTTCACTATAGTTAGAATGATTGTACAACCTATGCTTACTATCTAACCTATAGGGTGATCAAAGGTTCTTAACACCTTTAAGACCAAACAAACACTAATGTGAATGAAGAACAATCCTCTTCAAATCACAACACTTACTTCCAACAATCCTGGATAGTAAGGGAAAAACCTTTAAGTAATACAATGATTTAGTTTGAAGTATATGGAGAGCTTTATCAATCTTCAATTTATCTTCTTCTTCAAGATAAAAACAATTCTCAACAATGTATATAAATGTTCACAATATATGTATGAAACTTGTAATGATAATGAAAGTGTATATGGCAAGTTTCACAAAATTATGAACACATGAAAGTTTGTGTGCAAATTTGAATGAATTAGAAAATTGTTTATTGAAGAAGTATATTTGTTAATTTGAAAATTGAAGCATTCTTGTGTATTTTTGAAAAAATAAAATCTGCATTTTATAAAGTCATAAGAACCTCTTCATTCATGCCAATTCATATGAAAAGTTGCAATGCATTCATGAAAATATATCACTTGAAAAATGTTCAAAAAACAAAGTAAAAGCTGCACTGGTTCGCTAGGAACCGGTTCCGACACTGACAGAACCCGGTTCTTAGTGAACGTTATAAGTTGGAATTCAAAAATATCATGCAGGAACCGGTTCCCCTATTGGTACAACCCGGTTCCTGGTACAAAATCCAGGGACATGCTTTTTGAGAAATGCTGGAACCCGGTTCCCTGTTAGGGAGGAACCGGTTCCTAAAGGGTTATTTTCAAAAAATACTTTTTGAAAGATATTTCAAACAAAGTTTTCTTGATATTTAAAGTTATGGAATATGTATATGTTGATGAATGCATATTGTGAACATCTATATTCAAGATTTTAAGAATTATTTATACCATTTGACATTTGATGATTCTTCAATAATTCTTCAATAATCTTCAAGACTTTTATTTGATGTTGATAAGCTTTTTGCACATCCTTTGAATGTTGATGTCCATGTTGTCTTCATCAAAACACATGCTTTAAATATGACTTGAGAAGCTTGCAATTACAAAACCTACCTCTTGGTCCATTTTTGGTTGAAAGTTCATAATACCCTTTAATATATCAGTTCTCAGTTTCAGTTTCATACTCCATCACTACTATCTTGATTCAACATGTCCAGACCCTTTGTGACGGTAAAAGACATCAACGAATGGAAAAATTTATGGAAGATCGCAATTAAAATCCATCACAAATGAAAGTTTGTCTCTAACACAAAGAAGCATTTTGAGATGAGTGTAGTTGACAAAGACGTGGGTTTATATTTTATTGTGTTCATGTTTAAGTTTTTTGTTTTTACCTTGATTGTTCTTTGTTTTACGCTGGTTATTACATATTTTAACTTATTGGTATTCTTTGTATTCAACTGCAATTTTGTGCAAGTTTTGGTTTTCAGGTTGTTAGATTGAGTGTTCTTTGGTTTTTAAACACTTTTTTTTAGGGTTTTTCAATATTTTTTATGTATAGATTTTAAATGTTCTTGGTGTTGTTTGTATTTAAATTTGGTTTTACTACTTATTTAACATTTATTATGGTTTTTGGTGGTTTATGTTGTTTTTGTTGGTAAAAAACATTTTTCAGGGGACTGACATACACAATGTTGTTCCAATGACCTATAAACAAGCATTTGAATCAACTCTAACAGTTAGCAACACTTACACAATAGAAAACTTCCAAGTTCAACTGAATGAACTACTCTTCAAAGCTTATGACAATGAATATCTATTGAAAATCACTAGAGGCATAACATTTGGTGATAACGACAAACATCATATACCTGCTAAAACTATCAAGTTCACACCTTTTAGAGATATCATTTCCGGTAGATGGAAGAATGATATGCTAATAAGTGTACATATATATATATATATATATATATATATATATATATATATATATATATATATATATATATATATATATATATATATATATATATATATATATATATATATATATATATATATATATATATATATATATATATATATATATATATATATATATATATATATATATATATATATATACCTGCATACATCTGTTAGTTGGCTATTTCGAATAAGGAAGAAACCACTATCGAAATAATATTTCGAATAAAGTACCTAAGGAGATTAATATCAATATTGGATATTAGTGGGAGATATGGAGTCATTATGTTGAAGGATTATTCAATTTCCAGCAGATTTCGATTTGGACTTGTTTTAGTGTTCGAATTATAAAAGAGCTCCTTTATGTAAGGGTGCCAAAAGTTGGAAACGGTCCAAGTAATTGGGTTATTTCGAAAGCAACGAAGAAACAAGATGCTTCGATTGGTACAGATTTCGCAAGATGCTTCGATTGGTACAAATTTCGAATTTCAAATAAAGAGCGCCATTCTAGAAGACGCGTGGAAGTCAGCAAACATAGGAAACCTGCATGCTTCGAACGTGGCGTGATTTTAGAATAGGGCCGTTAGGGTCAAGACACTATAAATAGGTGTTATTATGTTAGATTTAAGAATGTTCACTTTTATGTACTAAAATATCTCAAAATACTCATTACTTCCGTGAATTAAGGAAAACGAGTCAGAAGATACAATGTACGTGTTGAACATCATTACTTTTTTACAATTTCAATACAAGTCTTGTTATATTTAGTTCACCTTTACAGCACTTCGTTGCCATTTAAATCCTTCAATTTCCTTGCATTACAGTTATTTCGTTGTCTTTACATCCTTCGATTTCCTTGCATTACAGTTATTTCGTTGTCTTTACATCCTTCGATTTCCTTGCATTTCTTTGTTTTACTTGTCTTTAAACACAATCATTTCGTTAGACAGTATTTTTACCCTTAAATCCTTCGATTTACTTTTGCTTTATCCTTTTAATCAAACACTTATCTTTAAATTCAAGCCCAAGTTTAATTCGAAGCCTTTCCTGCCTACATTCAGTTAGTTTATTCCTATAGACCATTTTAGAAATCTTTCCTAAGAATCTCGTATTCGAACTTAACATACAATATAAGTCTATCAATATAATAGATATGAACATAAAAATAAGTTATGACACATGTGTTCTAGGATCAATCTAGTCGATCCTGCAAGTAACCAATAATAATTAGTAAATTGGAAGACTAGCGGTTGTTTACTAGAAATTATTGTAAACAAATTGGCACACCCGGTGGGACATTGTCATAACAAAAAGTTTTATCAAAACATATTAGAGAAGTTTTAGGATTTTCTGAGTGTGGAGCGCGTTTCAGTACATGAACCTTCGAAGCAGCAAAATAAAGAATAACAATCCACATATACCCAAAAAACAACGTACCAAAATAATGGTTAATACAACCAACCAAGATGGGGTACAGAATCCCCCACAGGGGGCTGCAACAATCGTTTCAAGTTCGATTGATGCCTCCAATGCCATTCCTGTTGGCAGTTCGAATACAATCCCAGTAAGTACATTAGACATGCCATCAAACGTGTCTTTAGTGCAAACTGCGCCACACATAGGGAATCAACAGTATTCGACCCCCCCTAGGCCTCCAGGTTTTGAACTTTTGAGACCCAGAAATCCTCAGTATGGGATGCCAACTTCGTTTATGGCAGGGTTGCATAATACAACAACTTCGTCTCCACTCCAAGGATATGGTTCAGGAATGAACCATTTGGGTACAAATTTCCAGAATATAGGAAACTTCGCCCAATTGCCTACTCTTACAACCAATAGTCAGGCAGCCCTTAGACAACGGATGGATGATAGCAATCATGACATGGTAGGAATCTTAGCCCGCGAAATGAATGCTATTTTCAATCCCCTAATCCAGAATATAAATAGAACAAACCAAGAAAATGCAGCCCAGATGGCCAGAATAGCAGATTTCTTTGGTGCCCCTAATGCGCCTGCAAGGCGTAGGCAAAACCCAATGGGAATTCGAAATGAAGAACCCATAATCGAACAAATTCGACCCCCTGTACAAGTGGTCGAAGAAAGAAATATAGGGGTAAGATTAAGAGACCAGGGAATTCAGGAAGTTCAGAATGAACAGCCTAGACCTATCATGATGGTAAATAGGGACCAAAATGCAGACGAAATTGTTCATAGAATTAGGAATGACAATTTAGTGGCAGAAAATAACCTCGCTACCATGATTGAAAGAATAATGGCCCAGAATGGTTTAAATTCAGGATTTAGGAGGCCAAATTACACATCTCCTATTGTGGATTATATTTTGCAAACAGAATTACCCAGGGGCTTGAAAGTTCCTAAATTCACGAAATTTGCTGGAGATACAAGTGAATCAACAGTGGAACATATAACAAGATATTTAACAGAAGCAGGAGATGTAGCAAATGATGAAAATCTTAGGATAAAATACTTCCCAAGTTCTTTGACAAAGAACGCTTTTACTTGGTTCACCACCTTTCCCCCTGGATCTGTAGACACATGGCCTTATTTAGAAAGACTTTTCCATGAACAATTTTACATGGGTCAGTCTAAAATCAGTCTCAAGGAACTAGCAAGCATTAAGAGAAAATTCACGGAACCAATAGATAAATATTTGAATAGATTCCGTTTATTAAAATCCAGATGCTTCACAGTGGTCCCTGAACATGAATTGGTCAAAATGGCTACTGGGGGCCTAGATTATTCCATTCGAAAGAAATTGGATACACAATATCTTAGAGATATGGCCCAACTAGCAGACAGAGTGCGTCAGGTCGAAAGATTAAAAGCTGGAAAAGCCAGGGCTAGTAAAAATCATAAGAAAGAGAGAATAGCCTACATAAAGGCTGAAGAGGAAAACATGGATGATTCTCAAGACCCTTATGATTTCGATCAGTTCGAAATAGATCTTGCAGAACTAAAAGAAGCACCCCCTTATGCTTGCAAAGTTCTACTTCATTCTAATGGAAAGGATTCTGTCGAAAGTGAAAGGAATGATAAATTCCCCAAGAAAATCTATACTTTCGATATAACTAAATGTGATGAGATATTTGATCTACTTGTTAAAGATGGCCAGTTAATAGTTCCTCCTAACCTTAAGGTTCCTCCGTTGGAACCAAGGAAAAAGAGGGGCTTTTGTAAATATCATAACTTTTTAGGCCATGAAACCTCGCAGTGTTTTCTTTTCAGGGATCTGATACAAAATGCAATCAAGGATGGTAGGCTGAAGTTCTCAAACAAGGGAAAGAATCCAATGAAAGTTGATACTGATCCGTTGTTGATGGTGGAGACTAACTATGCTTAACCTCTAGACATCAATGTGGTGGAAATTGCTGAGGGGAAAGTTGAGTCGAAGGAGGAATTCGAAGAGAATGGGGACTTCATCCTAATCGAAAACGTAAAAGAGGCTACTGATGGCCTCCCATTGATCAAAAACGAAATAGAGGTTACTGATGGCCTCCCAAAGGTGCTCAAAGCAAAGATATTAAGTGACAGAAAATTAGCTGAGGCCACTGAAGATCTTAGGATGAAATTTGAAGAAGTCAAAATTTCTGATGACCAAATTATGGGAGTGGATATGGTGGATTTCAAACAGCCTAATGCTGAAATGGAAGAAGTGGAACGCTGTCTAGAGAGGGAAAGAGAACAGAGAAGAGAGAACTTACCTAGAAAGGACACAAGTTTGCGTGAATACCTCTTCCACTGTCATAAGAAAAATCAGGAGAAGTTTCTATGCCCAAGGTGCAGTATCACCTGCAACCCCAGAATTGCTGCTGAATTCGAAAGGGCCTAGCGTGAACGAACAAGAGTCAACTGGAGGCAAGACAACCAACTCTATAAAGTCTATCCAAAATCTGATGAAAGTCTGCTCGAATTCCTGGTTCGTTGCCACAAGATTGGAACAGAATGCTTGATATGTCCCAGATGTGCAGCAGTGTATGATAAGGAAATGGCGGAAGCATTCGAGAGAATTCCATTTGCGTCAGGCTGGGGGCACCAAGGTGGAATGCCTTCGAATCTTGTTAGCACAACCAGAAGTATGCCAAGAAGGCCAGATAGCCCTTATCCCAGGGGAGCAAAGAGAGTTTCCTTTAAACTACCTGCAGAAATCCCTACTGATAGATGGCTGCAAGTGAATGCTGATAAGGGAAAAGGGAAGTGGCGCAGTTTCGATCGAGGAGGCAGGACTGCAATGGCTTACAAGAGGCAATTCAATTCTAACAGGAGGGAGGAAATAAGATTGGAGAATTATAAGGGCAGAAACCCAATGTCTCGCTCTCAATGGCGCAGACACCAGAGAAACCAAAAAGCTGCAAGGGATTCGAAACCTATGGAAGTAGGAGAATCCAGTACCAATAAACCAACATCACTGAACCATACTGGGGGCAAACCCCCAGTGTCCAGGAAACTTTTTTCTCCATAGAAGAACACTAAAGAAAACAGGACTCAGAAGGAAGCTGCGAACAAAGAGGACTTGATGACTGATGCCTTCGAATCTGAGGGGGAATCCTTCTTCAATGCAAACTGCAATGTAGTTTCGGTGCTGCCTTGTGAGTACAATCAGGAAACAGAGGTTTATGCTGATGAGGAGACTGATGAGGACAAAATGGCCAGACATAGGCCAGTATGCTATTATGTGATGAACAATGGAGCGGTCAAAGAGCATAATGCTTTCTTTGAAAAGCCAGACGAAGGAATGAAAAACCATCTCAAACCCTTATTCATCAGGGCAAAGGTGGAACAATATGGTGTAAACAAGGTTCTGGTAGATGGTGGAGCTGCTGTCAATCTGATGCCTTAATTCATGCTGAGGAGAATAGGAATGCAGGATTCAGATGTTAGACCTTACAACATGGTGCTTTCGAATTATGAAGGGAAGGTTGGCCATACTTTGGGAGTAATACAAGTTAACCTGACAGTTGGTTCCCTCACAAGGCCAACAATGTTTATGGTCATTGCTGCAAAAGCAAATTACAATCTGTTGCTTGGCAGGGAATGGATCCATGGAGTTGGAGCTGTACCTTCTTCAATGCATCAAAGGCTGGTGTTGTGGAGAGATGATGGAATTGTTGAAAATATAGAAGCAGACCAAAGCTACTATATGGCAGAAAACAACAATGTGGACAAAAGGAATTTCGACAGAAATATGGCCAACATAGGGCCATGTCACCCACCTGAGGAATATTTCGAGCCAAATGAGAACGCTTATTATTCCCTAACCTTGCGTCCCAATGGATTCCAATGGGATAGGGAAATCATGTGGGATGGGCAGATGACTGAGAGAGATGGAGAGACTTCGAAGATACGACCAACTGGCTGGGCAAGCGAAGGTTATTATGACTGAATCAAATTACTACCAAAAGATTTCGGCCTCTTTGGCTGAGAACAAACGAAGAACGGCTCTCAAAGCCGAAATACAAAACATGGCTGTCGAAGCCATATACAAAAAAGAAATAGCAAATCCTGAAGGAAACCATTCATCCTCACCATGTGATGGACAAACTTCTGAACTGATGGATCAAAGACTAGATGCCATTTATGATCAAGAGCCCTTGGGGTTCGAAAAGGATCCAGAGTCATCAAGCGCTAAGATGCTGGCCCAAGATCCTTTGGAGGAAGTTGATATTGGGGATGGTGTCAAAAAAAGGATTACATACATCAATGCAGAGCTTAGTCCCAACTTAAAAGGCAAAGTGGTTAAAATGCTCAAACAAAATAGGGATTGTTTCGTTTTCAACTTAGCAAACTTGCTCTTGCATAAGTTGATTTTGCATGAGTTTTTGATACTCTCGAAATAGCCTGGATGAGTCAAAAAACAAGTATTTCTTTATATCTGTCGAAATACATGTTCTTGGGGGGCAATTTGTTAGCTGGCTATTTCGAATAAGGAAGAAACCACTATAGAAATAATATTTCAAATAAAGTACCTAAGGAGATTAATATCAATATTGGATATTAGTGGGAGATATGGAGTCATTATGTTGAAGGATTATTCAATTTCCAACAGATTTCGATTTGGACTTGTTTTAGTGTTCGAATTATAAAAGAGCTCCTTTATGTAAGGGTGCCAGAAGTTGGAAACGGTCCAAGTAATTGGGTTATTTCGAAAGCAACGAAGAAATAAGATGCTTCGATTGGTACAGATTTCGCAAGATGCTTCGATTGGTACAGATTTCGAATTTCAAATAAAAAGTGCCATTCTAGAAGACGCGTGGAAGTCAGCAAACATATGAAGCCTGCATGCTTCGAACGTGGCGTGATTTTAGAATAGGGTCGTTAGGGTCAAGACACTATAAATAGGTGCTCTTATGTTAGATTTAAGAATGTTCACTTTTATGTACTAAAATATCTCAAAATACTCATTACTTCTGTGAATTAAGGAAAACGAGTCTGAAGATACAATGTACGTGTTGAACATCATTAATTTTTTACAATTTCAATACAAGTCTTATTATATTTAGTTCACCTTTACAGCACTTCGTTGCCCTTTAAATCCTTCGATTTCCTTGCATTACAGTTATTTCGTTGTCTTTACATCCTTCGATTTCCTTGCATTACAGTTATTTCGTTGTCTTTACATCCTTCGATTTCCTTGCATTTCTTTGTTTTACTTGTCTTTAAACACAATCATTTCGTTAGACAGTATTTTTACCCTTAAATACTTCGATTTACTTTTGCTTTATCCTTTTAATCAAACACTTATCTTTACATTCAAGCCCAAGTTTAATTCGAAGCCTTTCCTGCCTACATTCAGTTAGTTTATTCCTATAGACCATTTTAGAAATCTTTCTTAAGAATCTCGTATTCGAACTTAACATACAATATAAGTCTATCAATATAATAGATATGAACATAAAAATAAGTTATGACACATGTGTTCTAGGATCAATCTAGTCGATCCTGCAAGTAACCAATAATAATTAGTAAATTGGAAGACTAGCGGTTGTTTACTAGAAATCACTGTAAACAACATCCAACTATTATTGCTCTTTGTTATCTATATTAACTCATTATCATCTATACTTTTTCAAATATCATCGGGATGGTTGACGAAATAGGCAACACACAAATGCAAAGTGGTAGTAAAAAATAGCAGGTCGTGATAACAACATGCTTGATGTTCTAAGTCCTGAATTCCTTAGCTCATTAAATTTTTTTGGCCTGCCTAACCATCACATCAAATTAAAGGTAGGTACTCCCATTATGCTTATGAGAAACATCGATCAGTCTGAAGATTTGTGTAATGGAACAAGGCTAATTGTAACACAAATGGAGATGCATGTACTTGAAGCTAAAATTATGGGTGGAAAATGACATGGCAAAGTTATTTACATTCCTAGAATGGATATGTCCCCATCTCAGTCCCCTTAGCTTTTCAAAGTAAATCGACGTCAATTTCCGATTATCGTGTCATCCTCAATGACGATTAATAAATCATAAGGAAAATCTTTGGACCGAATAGAACTTTATGTACCTAGGGATGTTTTTAGTCATGGCCAAATATATGTCACCATTTCTAGGGTAACCATCAAAAAAGGAATCAAGATCTTGATACATGATGAAAAAAATAATGTAAAGACTTCAACAATAAATATTGTCTACAAAGATATTTTCAACAACATATAAATTATGAGCATTACTTACAATTTTAATTCAGTTTCTGAAACATATAAAAAACATTTATATAAACATATAAACAACTTTTATATAACATACGTAATTGGTATGGAAAGGCAATATTGTTGAAGCTTATGTACTGATATGAGTTTATAGGAACTATACTATTTTTGATCTCATACAAATAACAATTTACTCAAACTATCGTTATAATATTTTTTGTTGATTATAATTGTTCCATGTATATTTCTCATACATATTTAAGCACAATTCATAACTCCAATCTTGTCCTACGAATACAACAGTCTACAACTGGGTTCATATTTTTTTTTGGTATCGACAACGTACCAGTATTACAAATGTGTTATATGTTATATACTCTTGGATAGAAAATCATTATGAGTCACTAGACTTATGTGATACACTATTAGATACAAAACCTTTATGATTTACTATATTTTGGTTTTTTGTATTGTTATGTGTTTTCCCCATCTAGATGTGATACATTAAGTTAAACAATATTATGTTTATGAATTTTTTCTTAATTTACATTACTTATATTTTGGCTAAAAATAGCCATGGTTTATAGTTACAGATTAATCAAATTACACACACTTTGACTTGCCAACATTAGTAAAACACATTTCATTAAACAAAATATTTAAACTTTTCTATCCTGCTAAGATATTAAACCATCTTAATCATACTTTGACAATATACACGCATTAAAGTCAATGCAAAAGTTATACAACTTCTAACAATGAATTTCCTAGTTGACACCATTCTACCGTCTTTGACATCTCTTCACATTCATGTACAACATGTATGCACGAGGCTCTATTGTAAAACACACAACATTCTCGACATCCAACTTCATCTCTTTGTCAAACTCATACGAACCACATCCAATATATCTCTCCATACCATTTCTATTCACTTTTAGGACTTCACATTAATACCAGTTATGATTTCTTCATCAAACAACGTTATATCATCTTGATCAACACCCATGCATGTATTTGACATATGTAGTGGTATATGCTACAAATAGGAAGGATAAAAGATTTTCTTACAAAACTTCACAAAAAACATTAACTTCCATAATGTACTTTGTATATACCACTCACACTCAATCTTTATAGTTGAGTACCACAACAATGTGATGCTTAGTTCAAGATTGAAGATGAAGATTATATAAAGAGTCTCATACATCACAATCTAGATCTCATAAGAATAACATTCTAGATTTTTTTTTACAAGGTTGAAACAAGGAGAAAAAGTATTTGTGAAATGAAGAACACACATGGCTTTATTTTTCTCAAAATTTGTGAAAATATAGATTTGACCTCACTTGTTAATGAAAATGTTTACTTTACAAGTTATGAACTATGAGAATATCTATTGTATTACAGTGTTTAGAGAAAAAGAAAAAAAATGTTTTATACACGTGCTAGAGGTTAGGCAAAAACAAGTGAAAAAAAGAATATCTAGCTCGAGTCAAACCCTGCAATTATTGATTTGAATAGATGAAAGAATGACTTGAATCAAAGTGATAAAATATGAAAATGAGAATTTTTTATTCAAATTATGATTTGATACACGTGCTTCGAGTCAAACAATCACTTGATTTGAATCATAATTAGTTTTTCAAAATATACTTGATCATGATTTAAGTCAAGAAGAATTGTAATTCGAGTCTAAGTAGGCAATAATTCTGATTACACACAATATGACTTGAGCACTCAAGCATTGCCGAATGCCACATTTTCAATTTAATTATTGATTCAAATCAACCACATGCTTGATTGAAATCAAGCTTCAAAAACTCTTTACCAACTCGTTCATGATAAAAAATACATACTCAAATCTTTATTAAATGTAAGCGGTAGCTCAAGTTATAATTTCATAGCAATAATCAAATTACAAACTAATCGATAACACAATAAATCAAATTATAATAAATAAAAACATTACATAACTTATAAACACATATGAAAATAAACGAAAATAACAATATTACCAATAGGGGTGGCAAAGTGGATGACCCGTCCCGTTTAGGCCCGTCCCATTTAAGCCCGTACAAAAGCGGGGCGGGCAAACTTAGGCATCCGAGCTCAAAAGTCAAGCCCGCCCCCATTTACTAACGAGTTAGCGGGTTGGCGAGCCGGCCCGCCAATTTTTTTAGTTTTTTATTTTACAATTTAATTTATTACATAATTTACAAAATTTTTAATCATTACTAAAGAAGCCAACAAAAGATATTTTTTTAACAGCGCATAATATAACTTCAACATGTCTTAAGTCCAAACACTTAAAAAAATAAAATAGATAAAAATCAATTTCAAGAAAAATATACCGAAATAGACTCTAGCACGATAAAAAAAAATAAATAAATAAACAACACATATTATCATAATCCTATTTAAAAACTAATTACTAAAAGAACCCACCAATTAATAATTTGCACAAGACAAACAATGATAAAAGTATAAGGCATAAAACATCACAATGCATAAAATAGTAGTGTATAAAATATTAAGACCTGACTTTCTCATTGTTTACGTCATATAGACTATTATATTGACTGATTCCTTAATAATTATATCTTAAATTTGTCACACATACACTCTAATCGAATTTTTCATTTTCTTAAAATTAACATTTGTTTCTAAAGAAAACATGTGAGCTAATATATTGACAACTTAATAATTCTTCGTGCCATACCATTGTTATTGTATTTCAAGTTTTTTCAACCAATACATGTATTAAAAAGTTATATAAAAAACCTTACAATTATAATTCATTTGTCTGTATAATAATTTAGAATGTAGTTCAATCACCATAACCCAAAGAGAATACTATTATTTTTATAGTTAAAATTGTCTTAATTTTAAGTAAAAAGTTGTAACAAAAAACTCGCAGACAAAACTCGCTCCGCCCCGCCTAAACCCACCTTTTAAAACGGGTTAGGCGATGCGGGTCAACTTAGGATACCGAACCGAAAACCTCAACCTAATCCGCAAAAAATAATGGGTCAAACGAGCCTGACCCGTTTTGCCACTCCTAATTACCAACAATGCAATATAAAGAAAAAGAAAGAAAAATGACTTATTAGACATGATTTTCAGTTTGAATATATATATATATTTTACAACAAAAATGTATCTTTAAATGAAAAAAAAAACATAATTATTTTTAGATAACAAGAAAATATTAAATTACCTATAATGATGTTGTTAGCATAAATAAATTTTTATTGGACGACTTTTGGGCAACTCAATTGGTTAACCTAGCTATAGTGCTGCAGAGACATAACCCTAAAAACAAGGCTCCCTTCTAAAATTGTTGGCCGCCAAACTAAAATAGAGGGCAATTCCGTCAAAAAAAAAAACACCTCATACTTCTATATATAAACCCTAATACTGTAACCCTCTTCTCTACTCTTTCATATCCATCTTTCTTTGCGGCTAGCTTTTTCCTTTGAGGTAAATTTCTGTGTATTTCGTTTATAATAGATCTGTTCTTATTATCATTGATTCATCGATTAATAGATGTTTTTGAACTATTAGTTTATATATTTGTATATAACATCTTAAGAAACTGGTTTGTTTTCGTATCTGGATTCTATTTTTCAACCAAAGATCTGTTTTTGTTTCACTTTGGATTTGTTATTTGATTATGATATGATAATCATGCTGATGATTATGTGCCTGTTTAATGGTTATTCTGAATCCAGATAGTAAGATAATCGTTTATGTTTTTGAATCTGTAAATCTTGTGATTTTTAAGCTTCAGGACGAGGGTTTGTATTTTTGTATTTTTGTATTTGATGATTACAAGATAGAGTTATGTACTTTGTGATTTTGTATTTTATTGTTGAATTGGATTGTGTATTTGCGTTCTTATGTTTTGTTTTCTGTGTTTTTATGGCAGAAGCACTTATGGGTAAGGAAAAGGTTCATATTAACATTGTGGTCATTGGCCATGTCGACTCTGGGAAGTCAACTACCACCGGTCACTTGATCTACAAGCTTGGAGGTATTGACAAGCGTGTGATTGAGAGGTTTGAGAAAGAAGCTGCTGAGATGAACAAGCGTTCATTCAAGTATGCTTGGGTGCTTGACAAGCTCAAGGCTGAAAGGGAAAGAGGTATTACTATTGACATTGCCTTGTGGAAGTTTGAGACTACTAAGTACTACTGCACTGTCATTGATGCACCGGGCCACAGGGATTTCATTAAGAATATGATTACTGGAACATCTCAAGCTGATTGTGCTGTTCTCATCATTGATTCCACCACTGGTGGTTTTGAGGCTGGTATTTCCAAGGACGGTCAGACCCGTGAACATGCTCTCCTTGCTTTCACTCTTGGTGTCAGGCAAATGATTTGTTGCTGCAACAAGGTAATTTTCAGCTTCAGTTTCACCCCTTTTAAGTTGCATTTTGATTATTTCTATCATGTTATGACTAATTTATAGAAGTACTAATTGTTTGTTGCTGTGAACTTATTGCTAACAGATGGACGCAACTACACCCAAGTACTCCAAGAGTAGGTATGATGAAATTGTGAAGGAAGTTTCATCCTACATGAAGAAGGTTGGCTATAACCCAGATAAAATTCCATTTGTTCCCATCTCTGGTTTTGAGGGAGATAACATGATTGAGCGCTCTACAAATCTTGACTGGTACAAGGGTCCAACTCTTCTTGATGCTCTTGACGCAATCACTGAGCCGAAGAGGCCATCAGACAAGCCCCTTCGATTACCACTTCAGGATGTTTACAAGATTGGAGGAATTGGAACTGTGCCTGTGGGACGTGTTGAGACTGGTATCATTAAACCTGGAATGGTGGTCACTTTTGCGCCAACTGGACTTCAAACTGAAGTTAAGTCTGTGGAGATGCATCATGAAGCTCTCACTGAGGCCCTTCCTGGTGACAATGTTGGATTTAATGTTAAGAATGTTGCTGTCAAGGATCTTAAGCGTGGTTATGTTGCCTCAAACTCCAAGGATGACCCAGCTAAGGAGGCTGCTAATTTCACATCTCAAGTGATCATCATGAATCACCCTGGCCAGATCGGAAATGGATACGCCCCTGTTCTTGACTGCCACACCTCCCACATTGCTGTCAAGTTTGCCGAGCTTGTTACCAAGATTGACAGACGTTCTGGTAAAGAGATTGAGAAGGAGCCCAAGTTCCTAAAGAATGGTGATGCTGGTATTATTAAGATGATTCCCACCAAGCCCATGGTGGTCGAGACTTTCTCTGAATATCCTCCACTTGGACGATTTGCTGTCAGAGACATGCGTCAAACTGTGGCTGTTGGAGTCATCAAGGGTGTGGAGAAGAAGGATCCTAGTGCATCCAAGATTACCAAGTCAGCACTCAAGAAGAAATGACATGTGCGGGATGATTCATCAAGGGAGGTCAATTGTTGTTATTATGATAAACAGTTTATGGTATTCAGTATTTATTTATCTTGTTTAGTTAACTTGTATTTTGGATTATGTGTTAAGTCTGCACCCTCATCTCGGAGCTTCTTTTCCCAGAACTGGGTTCTAGATCGACGGTGGCAGTGATTTTTCTTGTGTTTATGCTTTAATTATTATGTCTTGTTCGAACTCTTGGATTTTGTAAGCAGCAAGTTTATGAACCTGCTGAATTTGTTTTTTGAATATCAACTTTATATTTGTGTGTATTCCGTGGATTAATTGATAGGTTTTCAGTGCTTTAAAATCTCACCTTGTTATCCTAATTATGAAACCCTAAAAAATTATACTCCTTTTGTGTTTCGAGTTTTTAAATTACTCTATTTTTTTAAACTTCAAATCTATTTTTAATATATTGTATTCACAAATATTGAATTCTTTAATTTTTACTATTCAAATAATATATTATTATGTAACAAAAGAGAAGTTATATTATGGCTACATATTTGACAATTTCTTCATACACTCTTATGAATTCTTAAAGGTTTTGGACGAAATTCTTAAAATAATTTCATAATTCAAATATTTATATCTGAACTTACAATACTTCATTATTTCATAAAATAGATTTGAATATGCATATTCGTTCATCACTGAGACACATGAATAATTATTTTTAAATCCAAAGCAACTTAAAATAGATTGAACATAGATTAAGAACATAGGTAGTTAAGAATAACATTTTGATAACATTTTTTTTCTCAATTGTTTAAGTTTCACATCCACTTCAATCAAACTTTTAGAATAGTATTGTTGAAAAATATTCCCTTCAGTGTCAAGTGAGAGTAAACGATATTCGAGCTTATCATCTTTCGATTTTCTGGATATTGCAAGAGAGAATTCAATATGGTAATCAGCTCGACGAAAGGTACTTAGCCGCCACTGATATTAAATCAGAAATGATATACCAGAGGAAATTTTGGATATTGCAAGAGAGAATTCAGCATGGTAATTCAGTATGATATATCGTAAACGACATTAAACCGCCACTGATCACCCACCTTACAATATCTGCGCAATTTAAACGAACAATTACATTTTTTCGATCGGGTGTCTTCATGTTTTAACTTTCGAATTTTTAGAACATATTTTCCACTTCTCTCGTATCTCATTGTTACAAATGCTTGCCTTCTATTAGTGTCATTATCGAACCTTTCAATCACAATGTCAAACCCAATGTCATTATCTACTAACTTCTATTCGGATCCATTCAAGCATATGGTGACGAACACTGAAAAATTATCATTTATAAATTGTTGCCGAACATCTATCACAACATCAATCGTTTTAACATCTTCTTTTACCTCATTCGACTTAGCATCTTATTCACCTTGTCCATAATTTTTACAATAATTTTAAGAAATATGTCAAAGTACATCATATCTAAAATAGGAAAAAAAACATAAACAAATAATTTATTATTGGTGATGAGTTCACTTGAAGTCTACAAGAACATTCTAGACAAATCATTTATTATTGGTGATGAGTTCACTTGAAGTTTGTCTTTAAAATTCAGAAACAAGTTGAAAAAAGCGTTCACCTATTTCTTTCTCAAATCGAAATACGGATATTCATATTTTTTTATAAAATGTGAAAGGGAGAATATTTAATGATTTGAATGGGTGGAAGTATCATTGTTGGAACAAAGGATTTCAAGAAAGATGATTTTGTGAAAACAAGAGAGAGAGAGAGAGAGA